>VIAB01001961.1:0-13320 GCA_009801035.1 Oophaga pumilio | reverse complement strand
AAAAAATTAGTACAAAGTACAAAAAGCAGTGAGAGAGACAGACAATTTATAAGGTTGTATAATTACATAGCCAGTGTTGTGATATCAGCCAGCGTCCAGAGAGTTATGGCCTTGCAGTGTCCACATTTCCTTTTATAGAGCTATCAATTATCAGGTGGTTGAGTCACTTCCTGGAACAACTCATTAAAAAAACGCATGCGTATAGAACACATGTGCGTACGCATGTTCTTGTGTACGCATGCGTTTACATAGACAGTAATGAATTTATTTGACGCACTTCATCCACATGCGCATGATTGTGTAATTTTGCCGGATTTTTACCGCTTCAAAAAATCCAACATGCTGCGTTCGCCGGATCCCGCCACACAACGAAAAATGCATGCGTATGCTGAGGCATGTGAACTGATGCAAACGCATGTCCCTGCGTACACCATGTTAAAGATAGGGAAACATGACGCATAAGGATTGCTGTGGATGAAACGCTGCGCAAACCGACGCAAATGTGAAAGCAGCCTAAACAAAAGTCCATAATGAATAAGTGCATCCGTTTAGTAATGTTTAAAAAACGCTAATGTTCACCATAAATGACCCCAACTCTCGTCTCTAGTGACACATGCAATTATATTCCTGCTACGGTAATTCTACCCATTACAATATGTATATCATTATCTTCTGCATAAATTGAATGTAATAAATTGCCACATTAGTTATTGGGTTTTTAAAACCCTCGTTGAATCTCCGCATAATTGGATATATTATACTAACTGGGATTATCACTTTCATTTTCCCATATGCTTAGAGGTGTCTATAGACTGCAGATTTGATCGTGGGGCCTGTGATTGGAAACAGGACACTGAAGACGACTTTGATTGGAAACATACAAATAGGAGCCACGGTAAGAAAGCGTTACTAGTGACAAGACAAGATTCTGTAACCATTTCCACTCAGTGGTTATTAAGGTTTAAATAGCATATACTGAGCATATGGGCAGGTAACAAGCAATATCATATGTCCATTGTATAATACCTATTTTATAATTATGGACGTTGTTTTTCAATACTAGGGCGATTTCTAAATGTTCTCATTAGTTTTGCTAATGGCACTTCTCTTTTACAAGAATGGGAAGCTGGAGATGAGCAAAGAAGGGGGTCTCTGATCCTTTGCAGGGGGTGGTATGGATTTAACTCCATGTCCCTATGCATTTGGATGAATACAAAATTAATTTTCAGCAATTATGGATTAGTGCGTTATCCAGGGAATATCGATCTAAACTTTTCATTGATGTGGGTAAATAACCTTTGTATAGACATCATATTCTGATATGATAAGCTGACTATTATCAGAGATGATTGGCTCTACTTACGCCCTACACTTGTCTTCCTACAGCAGTGTTTTAGATTGCCTTTATAGTAAGTTCCTTCTGCATTGGTTGCCATATACTGGTCCCTCTACATTGCTCATAGTAGCTAATTATCGTCTTACTCCCAGTGGCTTCTGCTGGTAGATATCTTATGATTTTACATATGACATGTCACGAAAATTGACACACAATATGAGACACCTGCGCTAAAGAGCTTAAAGAACTTAAAAAAAGGGTAAACTGTGGGGGAAGGTGCGAGCTGCAACCAGGTATGTTACACACCCTGCCAAACGTGTGCAAAATTGATACAAGCGATCTCAAGAAACCATATGTAGGTATATACCTATGCATAGTGTACCCTCCCCAGGAGCTCATAGAAACCACAAAAAAATTTGCAAAATGGCAAAAACCTTTATATATAGACCACACAGTAAGTGTATGTGTGAATGAACACAAATAGAAACAATAACAAAGGCTGTATATGTGCGCTATACACTGAGTAGCAAGCTCCGGGGTGGATAACAAATTAGACTGCAATACATGATAAAAAATGTGTTGAATAAAATTCAGAAGTCAGTCTGATTTAGTTTAGTCCACCCTGACAGGAAGACTTATGTGCGAGTGTGTACCCAGTTACACGTTAGAAACTTCAATTTATATAGGGGACAACAATCAAAATTAACAATATGAATAGACGGTATAGATATCACAGAGTAGGTAAGTGACCCACTCACCGCTATACAGTCCAGAAAAGATCCTAGTTGATTAAAAAAGACAAGTTGTAAACAGTAATACAATTACCAGAGTAGGTATTAGCCCTACTCACCGCTCTGTAGCCCGAAAAAGTTCTTAGTCGTGCCCGCTAGAGATGGAAGGACAGGAAGGCGCACACTCGGATGTCCTTGGAGAAGGAAAAAATGAAGCATGTGAAACTGCCATAGAGTGAACAGGCAGCCCCGGCTGGTGGCGTGCCTGAATGCAAGTAGAGTAATACAGCCATAGGTAAAACAGTGTGTGACGTCACACAGTCCACAAGGTGCAGAATCCGATGAGGCCCACAAGTACTGGACTATAATTCTCCTCTTTGAGGTTGTGTGTACATTTAGAACAGCAAGGAACAGACTTATTAAATTTTATGTTTATTTAATATACAAAACATACTCAACAGTACAGAAGATAAAGGATAAGATAAAGAGACCTCTTATTATTTGAATTGGTGAGAGATCCTACAGAGAACTACTGAAATTCAGATAGATCTACAATCCTCGATATACAGTGGCTTGCAAAGGTATTCACCCCCCTTGGCATTTTTTGTTTTTTGCTACCTCACAACCTGGAATTTCACTGGGGTTTTTTTTGAGGGTTTGCGTCAGTTCATGTAAAGAACATGTCTACAACTGTGAACAATTTGTTTTCTTTTTATTGTGAAGCAAAGAACAAATGGGACAAAATAACTGAAAACTTCATGGTACATGACTATTCACTCCCTAAATTCAGTACTTTGTAGAGCCTTCTTTTGCCCCAATTATAGCTGCGAGTCACTCGCATAGGTCTCTGAGCTGTCCACATCCCTCCACTGAGATTTTTGTCCATTCCTCTAGACAAAACTGTTCTAGTTCCTTCAAGTTAGATGGTTTCCTCTGGTGAGCAGCAATCTTCAAGTCTGACCACAGATTATCAATTGGATTAAGGTCTGGGCTTTGACTAGGCCGCTCCAAAACATTTACATGTTTCCCCATGAACCACTAGCGTGTTGCTTTGGCAGTATGCTCTGGGTCATTGTCTTGTTGGAAGGTGAACCTCCAATCCAGTCTAAAACCACTGACAGACTCAAACAGGATTTGCTCAACACTATCCCACCTTACCCTCAACTTGGACCATTTTCCCTGTCCCTGCTACTGAAAAACATCCCCACAACAGGATGCTGCCACTACCATGTTTCACTGTGGGGATGGTGCTCTTGAGGTGATCAGCTGTGTTGGTTTGGCGCCAGTGTTTACCTTGGTGGCCAAAAAGTTAAACTTTGGTCTCATCTGACAACAACACCTTCCTTCATACATTTGGGGAGTCTCCTACAGGTCTTTTGGCAAACTCAAAATGAGCCCTGCAATTTTTGTGTGTAAGTAAAGGTTTTTTTCTGCCCACTCCTCCATGAAGGACATCTTTATGGAGTGTATGGCTTATTGTGATCATATGGACAGATACTTCAGTCTCTGTTTAGGAGCTCTGCAGCTCCTTCAGGATTCCTTTGGTCTCTGTGCTGCCTCTCTGATTAATACCCCCTCTTGCCCAGGCTTAGAGTTTTGGTGGACAGCCCGCTCTTGACAGGTTTGTTGTGGTATCATGTTCTTTCCATTTGATAATAATGGATTTGATGGTGCTCCGGGGAATCATCCCAATCATCCCAGAGATTGGGATATTTTTTTTATTACTCAACCCTGACTTGTACTTCTCAACAACTTTGTCCTTGATTTGTTTGGAGAACTCCTTGGTCTTCATTGTGTTGTTTGTTTAATGGTGCCTCTTGCTTAAAGGTGGTGCTGCCTTTGTGGCCTTTTCAGAAAAGGTGTGCATATACTGACAGACCATGTGACACTTAGATTGCACACAGGTGGATGTCCTCTCACTAAGCATGTGACTTATGAAGGTAACTGTTTGCACCAGAAATGTTTAGGGGCTTCATAGCAAAAGGGGGTTAATGCATATGCACATGCAAACTTTTACTTATCTCATCCCATAAATTTAAAATATGTCTATATTTTTCTCACTTCTCACATATTGGATTAGAAAAATATTTAAACACAGGTTGTAATGTAACAAAACAGGTAAAAAAACAAGGGGGTGATACTTTCACAAGCCACTGTATACGCATTTCTTTGGTTTTTCAAGGTAAAAAATCCAAGTGCTTGAAACCAGACAAGAGATCTTGTTCCCTATTCCTACATATACAAGTCCCTGTTTTATAAATTGGATTATTGCACAGATGGCAGTGAAATATTGCATTTTCATTGAGCCATTCTGATGTACTTGATGTGGATGTTAGCATCTCGTTATTAATAAACACATACATAACATTTGGTCTTCATGTAGACCATTGGCTCCTGACTAATGTGGTTATCTCCATACTGATGATGCTTAAGATTGTACAGTGATATGATGTAATATTTTTATTCACCTAATCCATAACATGACAGATATCAGCAAAACTACCCAGAGGTGAGGGCACTTGGGTTGCCTATAACATTGCTGAATTAGGGTAGTTAACAATTCCAACCAATTTTGTATATAAAGTATATGTGTACTATAATACACCACTGTCTGATCCAGGGGCGGACATATCATTGGTGCAACCCGTGTGGCCGCACCGGGGCCCAAGAAGTAAAGGGGCCCATTTCTACCACCAAAGTAGGTTCAATGATGTGTATTTAGGAGCTTTTGGGCTGCAGAGGGCCCATATATTGTTCTTGCACAGGGGCCCTTTTCTGTCTGTGTCCGCCAGTGGTCTCATCATGTATAGAGCTAAGGCATGTAAACCTACATAAGTAACAGGAATACACAGCCTATGCAGGTCTACACGGAGTATAAATGGGATTGTCACACCATTACATATCGTATTCGTTGTATAGATCATAAAATATGAACAATTTTATCCATATAAATGTTATTAAAGAGAATCTGTCATCAGGTTTTTGCTATTTAATCTGAGAGCAGCATATTATAGGGCACACAATACCCTGATTACATTGATGTGTCACTTATTAGGCTGTGTGTTGTAGTTTCAATACGATCAATTTTTTATCAGCAGGAGATTAACACTACAGGACTACATCTCACGTGCCAGGCAGTCAGGCTAATCCATGTAACCCCACCACTTGCTGAAAATTCACAGTGTACAGAGGAAACTGCTAGACTGGGGTGTGGCCAAGGGGTAAAGTAAATCACAGCCCAAAAGTACACGTAGACCAGACAAGGAAGGATTCTATCAAAACTACGCCAAGCAGTCCAGTAAGTGATACATTGCTGAAATCAGGCTTTCTTGCCCTTTGTTATGTTACTCTCAGATTATATAGCAAGAACCTGCTAACAGATTCCCTTTAAATCATGACCATGTGAAAAGTTCTGACATTTACTTACACAGTATGGCGCTTCCTCCTACTCTGGAGATCATCATTCTGCATTCATATTGTAATGAGGAAAAGGATTAAAATCTCAGTGAAGTAACAGATCATCAAATTTTGTTGTTACTTTACTAAAATTATATTTAGACACAAAGTGCAACACTAATGTGAATGAGCACTAATCATTTGTGTGCGTATTCATGTGCACTTGTATGCAACTCTTACTAATTTCATTTTGTTCTAGAAAATCTGATGCTTACAATTTATATATTCACTATTCTTTCTTAACATCTATTTGAAATTCTGTATTTTTCCAGAACTATTATGGTGAAATAATTTCCTTCTTTGATTCAGGTACTGGGTTTTATCTATCAGTTCCTGCTAGTGTTGGTCACAAGAAGGCCGTTGCCCGTCTTAGACTCCCACTTACAAATCTGCGCACAAACAGCAAATCTTGTTTAATTTTCACTTACCGCCTTGTTGGAGAAAAGTTTGGAAAACTACGGGTGTATATAAATGAAAATAACGATCCGGTCTGGGAAGAGAACAGAAGTAAGGATGGAGAATGGAGGATAGCAAGAATTGAAATACCTGAGACACACGACAGATCTTCCAACAAGGTACCACGTAAAACAGAGTAGTTTTTATTTCCATCAAGGGATGATGATAATGAATATATAGCATATTTACGGAACGTTACATGTAGAATAGTGTTCTCTGTGTAAAGGACTTAAAAACCTACATACAGAAGAGATTCAAAACGCTCAATACTGCCAAAATCGACAGGATACACTCCCCATCTAAGATTGGGGTCACACGAGCATATGAAAAATAAGTCCCATTGTCACCCAAGAGCGTGGGGCAATTTTTTTCTTTCTCACGTCATCCATGTGCTGCCCATATGCAATCCGTTTTTTTAGTCAGCAGCGATTAATCTTATCTTTTACAGGATTGTTTATAGTTTCCCATCTTACAAAACTGTAATGTATCCATGAAAATTGGATGCAATACTGATGGTCCATGTGGCATCAATTTTTTTTTTTTGCACTCAGCCGAATACAGAGTGAAATCGCTGCATGCTGTGATTTTTTTTTCACAGATTCTGTCAATGAAAAAAAATCGGCCATTTTCACTGCCTCATTGAATAACTTTCGGCCAGCACTCATCCAAGTTGTATCCTAATGTGTGTGGGGTCTCCTGACTTCTTCCTGAAAGATAATGTCAAGGGATAGAAGGATTGGACATTTTGAATAATCTGATTATTTTGCTATGTGGGAGGTAATCAGCTCCTAGAGGTGTCTTTTAGTTGTTGTTTCAAAAGTAAAACCTAAATTAAACTACTTTTTTGTCCTATAATTCACACCCAATTAGTTATATAGCGATAACAATTTCTACAGGGCACTGCACTTGCATTGCTCCCCGTCCTCAGCACAGCTCGCAAGATGTTTCCCTTTGAAACATGTACACACAAGAGCCAGTTGCATAAGAAATTAATTAACCTATCAATATGTTTTCAGAAACCCACACAGGAAAGGGAGAAAAAACTATAAACTCCAGGCAGATGTGGATAATGTTAGTGTCTTAGATTTAGATTTCCAGCTTCATTACAGTTTCAGAGAACCCTAATGTTTCTTCTTGGAAAATATATAAAACTGTAGCCATTAGCAAATAGGATTATCCAACATTGTTATGAAATATTTTTATATCATAGAGATGTAAATGGCAGCCATTGTCAAAATGATACTTTTCTGTATCAATGTAAATTATATTAAGATATCTAATGGAAATATGTGTATGTTCATTTTCGAAAATCTCACGGTTCCTGTTCCTAGTTTATTACACCCTGGTAGCAGTGGTGTATCTGGAGTAGAAAAAGACCACTACTAAAAGGCTTGGAAAGGCACTAAGCCACAACACTTCCAAAAGCAAATCCACAAGGAATTAGGGCTAGTTATTCTATTTATGAAGCCATCATTGTAATATAAGGTTTGAGGACCAAAAGCATGAGCAAGATAAATGCTAGGTGTAAAGGTGGTCTAAAGGGTATGCCACACTAAGCGAGATCGCTAACGAGATCGCAATTGCGTCACCATTTATGACGCAGTAGCGATCTCGTTAGAGACTTAGCTGTGTGTGACATGTAGCAGCGATGTGGCCCCTGCTGAGATGTCACTGGTCGCTTATGAACGTTCTGAGCCGTTTTTTGGTCGTTGGTGTCCCGCTGGTGAGCCTGAATTGCTGAGTGTGACACCCTTTATGAACGACTTCACTAGCGTCGCAGGTGGGACTAGGTTTTTCCAACGACCGCAGAGGTCGTTATACAGATCGCTGATGAGTTGTGTTTGGAATCTAATTAGCGATCACATAGCGATCGCACCAGCGATCTCGCCAGGTCGTGTCGTTGTCGTGATCCCTGGTGCGATCGCTAAGTGTGGCAGTGCCTTTACACATCAGATTAACATCAACCATATCCGTTGACCAAACAATCAATGTACATGGATGAGTCATTACTTTGCCCAATGAGATGTTGGGCAAGAGAGAGATCAGCTGTTTTGAATTTCAACATTTTCGATTGTTTGTTCTCATGGAAGATTAGTTGCTGCCATTAGGAGGATAATTTAATATTACAGAAGGATTTATGTAAGCTGGAGGCTTGGGCTGAAAAATGGTAATTGAAGTTTAATGTAGATAAATGTAAAGTTATGCACTTGGGCCGAGGAAATAAAATGTATAATTACGTACTAAATGGTAATACACAGGGTGAAACTGTCACTGAAAAAGACTTGGGTGGATGGCAAACTCAACTTTAGTGACCAGTGCCAGGCAGCTGCTGCCAAGGCTAATAAAATAACAGGATGCATTAAAAGAGGCACAAATGCTCATGACAAGAACATAGTTTTGCCTCTATATGCTTAGAATACTGTTACGGTTTTGGTCTGCAGTGTTAAGGACATAGCTGAACTAGAGCGGGTGCAGAGAAGAGCGATCAATAACAGAATCGGTGGGTTGCAATACCAAGACAGGTTATTAAACTTGGGGTTATTCAGCTTGGAACAAGTGAAGGCTTAAGGACGATGTTATTACAATGTACAAATACATGAGGGAACAGTACAGAGATCTTTCTGATAATCTTTTTTACCTAGGTCTTTAAGGATGACAAGGGATCATCCTCCATATCTAGAGGAAAGAAGGTTCAATCATAATAAGAGATGGCCACTATTACTGTAAGAGTAGTGAGACCATGAAATTCTCTGCCACATGATGTTGTCATGGTTGATTCACTGCAAAAGTATGACAAGGCCCTCTATGACATCCTTGAAAAATATAATATTACAGGTTTTGAGCACTAGATTTTGTGATGGGACATTGATCCAGGGAACTCGATCGCTGTATGTGGAGTTGGGAAGGAATTTGTCCTCTAAGGTAACAGTCAGACGGATATATAAAACGGATTGAGATTGAAACGCAGTTCACAGACTGGCTGGCGGCTCTACCGACTTGAGCGTGACAGCTTTGTCTATTTCTATGCATCCATCATGCTCCGGTTCGGAGAGCCCTCAGCCAGTCCGTGCACTGCGTTCTTATCTCACTCCGACTTATTGTGGCCATCTGACTGTATCCCAATTTGGAGCTATTATTGTCTACCCGATGGGGTTTTTGGCTTTGTCTGGATCAATATATTAGGCTATAGGCTGAGCTTGATGGATTTAAGTCTACCTACAATGTAGCTATGAAACACTGATGTGATTTATAAAGACATGCTAACTTCTTGTTTTGTTATTGTCTTATTACAGGTTATATTTGAATCTGAACGTGGGAAGGGGAAAAATGGTGAAATGGCACTGGACAATGTCTTCCTTGTTTCTGGACCATGCACTGAAGACTAACCACAGGGGAAGAATATCTTCATTAAAAGAACTCTTGCTATCACTTCCAATCTCTATCTCTAGATTGCATATTTTGTGCAAACGGAAAAATGTATTTGAACTTATGTTTACTATTTTTAATGACCTATTTGTTATTCTAATAAGTCTTCCATCATGAAACCATGCTATATGCATACAGACCCCCTCAATCCCCGACCACCACAAGCCTTAATCTCATACAGCAATAAACAAATTCGGAAGTCAAGAAGTTTGATGTCTGATTCCTGTACTGGAGCCGATATCAGCAGTCAGAATGTGAGCCAAAAAACATTTACATCTCTTAAAGGGAATTTGCTGTTGTAAAACACCTTCTTATAAAGTTACATATCACACACTTTGTGCTTTGGTCACAATGTCCCTTTTATTATATTGTATACACATAAAATTGACATGTTGCTTTATGGAATTATGCAATGACGCAGACATAGACTATAGAGTTGTCATGTTTACAGGCGAAGGAATGATGTACAGTGTGAATAACGTATCTTGTTCAGAGTGAGCATTATATGTCCAGGAATGGAGAGTTGTGTTTTACAAGCTACTATAGTCACATACAATTCTCCTATAAGGTGCTTAGTTATTTCTATATTATTATTTTTGAATGACTTATCATGTTTGACTATCTCTGCCACCTCTAGTCTAGTAACCAGCTATACACTATATGATTCTCATTCATTTTCTTACTGATGAGTATTAGATAGCACTTTTGTGCACTGTGAAAATCATACTTGATAAAATGCAGCATGTGCTGTAGAAAACCAATCTGTGTAGCACGTACAGCAGGTTACTGCCGTTTATCTATTTGGTAAACCGAAAAAGAGAATTATGGTTTCAAAAACAGGGACCAAAAATATTTATACTAAGGAAATTCTTCAGTGCAATGCTACCGTATTGGGTTTTGCTTCGGTTTAGTTACATGTAAGAAATCTGAGTATGTGCAACAGGGCTTTAATGTACATTTCAAATATTTTCTTTTGTAACCCATTATTCATCAACATTCATTACAGATTATCCTCGTGAGTATACATTTTCATGTATAATTGCCATAAAAAAAGAGAGTTTGCCAAAATGAGTGTAGCTGCATTGAAGAAAAAGCAGAACACGTTATTTCCGTATAAAACTGTGTATTGTGTAATCGAATATCTGAAATGAACTGTGCATGTTTTTATAAAGCGACGCTATGATGTGGGCAATGTGTTTGTTTCAGTATTTTTTAAATTAAAATAATTTTGTTTAACCAACACAGATTTGATTGCAATAATTACAAGTTACGGAAGTGAAGACAAACCATAACATCATATTTCGGAGAACATTTTGACATTCCCATGAACTGAAAAAGCAGCCAGATGGCACAAACAAGAAAAGCAACAAACAAACAAAATATAGTTTTTGAGTATATTCATTTAGATCAGATGTCTATACAGTATTTAGTGGTATAGTTGCCTACAGTGCAAGTGCCAAACTGTAACGCTTCAGTAGCTCACCGCAACATGAGAGACATAATATTAGATTTCATGTTCTTTTCTCAAATTTTTTCCTCCAACTTAGAGTCAGACGGCCGTATAACTCGGACGAGGATCGCGACACAATGTTTGGACCGGCCGTCGGATCTCCCTACCCGAGCGTGACAGCTGCACAGAAATACAAGCTGTCAGGCTTGTGTTAGGAGCGCCGCCGGCCAGTCCAAGCATTGCGTTGCGATCCTCGACCAAGTTATACGGCTTCTTCCCTTATGCAGTAAAGAACTGTTAGAGACATTACCGCAGGAGAAATTTGAAAAGGTTTCCTTCTTTCTTGAATCTGTTCCAATTTTTGGTTATGGACACCTTGAGAGCATTTTTTTGGGCTACAAAGTAATTATGTAATTGTGTTTCATGAAAAACGGTGCACCCTTTGCCTTCCATTACCTCTGTGTTTCACTGCAAAGTGCTGGTTGCAGATTAAGTTAGAGGGGTTGTCCACAACTAGGACAACCCCTTCTTAAAGTAAATGTTCGACCCCGATAAAATAAACAAACCTAGACTCACCTCCCGTGCCGGCTCTGTTCCAGCGATGTCAGCACTCGCGTGATGCAGTGAAAAGACACATGGTGCCCGACACCCAATCAGCGCTGGTGACACTGTCCTCGCCTTATCTCACGCAGTGTAAACTGACCTGCGGTGCGTGTTTCATATTTGCAACATGTAAAGTTTTCTGTGCAGATTTTCCCATAAAATTTAATTAAATGCAAAAAATCCTGCTATGGAAACGCACTAAAGAGGCATGAAATCTACACACGACTGTATCAATTAAGTTTTGTCAAAGCCAAATACCAGGAAGTATCAAGCATAAAGCATTTTTATTTAAAGGGAAGCTTTCAGCAGATTTTTACCATTTAATCTGTGAGCAGCATGATGAAGTGGCAGAGACCCTGATTCCAGTGATGTAGCTATTACTGGATTGTTTGGTACAGGTTTGATAAAATTCCGTTTTTCTCTGCTGTAGCAGTGCTATGAAAGCAGAGCTCTCTGTAACCCCACCCACACCACTGATTGACAGATTTCTGTGTACAATGTACACTGACAGCAAGCTGACAATCAGTGGTGTGAGAAGGGTTACACAGATTATCCTTTAACCACAATAAAATCTGAAGACAGAAAACACCTCTATCTTTAAATTAAACCTAAAGGCTTGTGTACAAGTATCACTTATGAAACGCAGCATGCACAAACCTTGAATGCCATCACTGAGGCACCCTAGAATTTTGTGTGGACCTTTGTGTGCCAACAATGTACCTTGTATTGGAGTATCTTACTGCTAATATATGGAATCAGTAAGAAGAAAACTGTGTGCCTCTGTAAAAAAGCTGGACCGTGTTGAGGTTCCGTAAGTGCACAATCATTTCTATAGGTGCCATATTAAGAATTTCTGCTTATGTAAGCTGCAATTCCATCATGTCATGACTTGGGAGATATTGAAAGGCATGCATCAAAGTAATGATGAAAAAAACACTTTTACCAAATTGATGGATAAGGTCCAGCTTTTGGTACCCTGATTTTGCTGTGGAAATGCATAGCCTGCCAGTGGTTAGCACTATGGTCTTGCAGAGCTGGAGTCCTGGGTTCCAATCCCACCAAGGACAACTTCTGTAAGGAGTTTGTAAGTTCCCCCATGTTTCTGTGGGTTCCTTACTAACTTATAGGAAATTTAGATTGTGAGCTCCAATGGGGAGAGCAATGTCTGTAAAGCACTGTGGAATTAATGGTGCTATACGAGTGAGTAAAAAAAAAATAGCGGGCATTCAAACTAATGGCTGTCCTTGTAACATATGGATAACTTGGGTCACTCGCAACTGGTGACACTCTTATAGATGAATTCTCTCCTGGCTCATAGAGCGGGCGTCATGACTGGGCAACCCAGCTCCCCGTTTGATGTATGTATGCTCTAACAGAGGACATGAACAGGGCTTGTTTTAGAGATTACACAATTTGTTATTTTATTTCCAAGAGCGCAGATTGTAACTTGAGTGCAGGAGATGAAGATCTCATTATCACAAATGATACAGCTGTGTTTAGTAATATTGACAGATGAGAGAAAACACATATACACAACAGACCCCCCCACGTTCTAGGCCTATAATCATCTGGACATGTGATAGAAGCCAGGAGAGGACAATGTTTTATATTATGTCCTCATAATTTGGCAGCAAAAGGGGAATTCTTAAAAAAAACTTGCATTGGGGTGTAAATGATATTCTGCAGGTACATGATGGTAAAGTCACATATTATCTAATGTGGCCTGTTGTGAAGAAATGAATAGGCAAAAGGAAAAGGCTCTGCTCAAACTAACATGATAAATTATAATCCTTGATAGATATGACAAATACATTATGATCAATTTTAACCCCTTCATGACCCAGCCTATTTTGACCTTAAAG
>VIAB01001960.1:123240-133448 GCA_009801035.1 Oophaga pumilio | reverse complement strand
TATCAGACTGCATGTAGGGTAAGGATCCTCCTGTACTTCTGTTATACCATATGTACGCCATAATATTGTCCTGCTCGCAAGTTCCTTATAGCATGAAAGTAAACCTCAAACCGAGTGACTGATTAGTGGGTTAAAGAGAATCTATCATTGAAATCAACCCCTAAAACCGCGCACATAGATATTACAGTCTTTGCGATGCAAAACCATTGACTCCTTTATAGTCTCAATCTGTTGCTGCATTCCTGAGAAATTTGTGTTTTAATATGTATGCAAATGAGGCGTTAAGTACTCTGGGCGTGGCAGATCTCTTAATAAGTTTCTGCCTTCCCAGGTGGTTCCTCTGCCCAGGACCAGCCTTTTCAGCTTTATTGATCGCTTAGTGTCAGTCACTGGATACACACAGTGTGAACAGGACCTAAGAATAGACAGTATTGCTAAATATGCCCCGACATCTGTGCTTGCACCAGCCGGAATCTAGTGCAGACCCAGTGTATTACATTGGAGGAGGCTGGGCGGCGTTTGCTCACATTCCCCTCTAGTAACGACCATCTTGTATACTTGATATTTCACTTGTTGGTTGCCAAGTACCAGTTTAATTCTGTCCATTTTCTGTAGATTTTTACAGTAAGGCAGATTTTACCCAAACTGACTAGATAATAAACTAAAATAATAGCAACCAATCACAGAGCATCTTTTAGTTGTCATTGTAGTTAAAAACTTAAAGCTATTCTCCGATTGGTGGCCACTGGCTATGGGCAACAAAGACATTTTTTTTTTATAACTGAGGACCAAATATCTTGACATATTCTTAAAGTGTCGTCCTGGAAAAATGGAATGTTTACCAGTACCTTGAAGCTGTATAAAATAAACCACAGGACACTCGCCTTCCTGCATCCTCCTGGATCCAGCGCCGTCTGTTATGTGGCCTACAAAGGAAGACAAAACGGCAGCGTTCCACCAGCAACAGGACCGATGCAGCCTGTGATTGCCTGCAGTGATCAAGTGGATTCTGATGAAGAGCTGCTGAAGTCACCTGACCGCTGCAGCCAATTACAGGCTGCATTGATCTCGCTGCTGGTGGAACAGTGATGTCTCATCTTCCTGCACAAGCACAGGCCTGCTATGGATCCAGGTGGGTGTCTATCGCTGAGTATCATTTAGTTTGGTATTTTTTTCTACTGCTCCCTCCAAATCACCGGTGAACTTTTCATTTTGCCCAAACAACCCTTTTAATACAAGCATTACTAAAAAAAGACTAGAAGGAAGGAGACCCTCGAGAAAATCAAAATAAGCCCCATTCTGGACAGAGGGGCATGATCACTGATTCTCCACCTTACCCCTTCTTTATCTTTTGGGTAACATATAAATATTATAGAATATCCGTCTATCTATCTATGAATCTATATCTCTATGTATCTAGCTGTCTTTCTAGATCTGTATATAATTTACACTGCTGTGTAAAAGTTTTAGGCAGGTGCGGAAAGAATCCTACAAAGTAAGAATACTTTCAGAAATAGAAGTGTTAACTGTTTTATTTGTATCGCTAAAAATGCAAACTGAATGAACAAATCTAAATCAAACCAATATTTGTTGTGACCGCCCTTTGCACAAAAATCAGCAACAATTCTTCTAGAGACATTTGTACGCAGTTTGTAATGAACTTGGCAGGACGGTTGTCCCAAACATCTCAGAGAACTAGCCACAGATCTTCTGTGAATGTAGGGTTGCTCATATACTTTTATTTCTTCATGTAAGCCCAGTCAGGATTGGTTTTAATGGAAAAATGTGACCAAACACCATACATTCAACACGGCAACAAGGCCTAGTGGCTGAACTATGCATGAAAACATTAGACTTGGTATACAGAAAAATGGCAGCAGGTTCTCTGGACTGATTGATGAGTCAAAATGTGAAATATTTGGCTGTAACAGAAGGTAGTTTGTTGCTGGAGAGCGACACAATAATGAGTGTCTGCAAGCAACAGTGAAGCATGGTGGAGGATCCTTACAAGTTTGGACTGCATTTCATCAAATGGAGTTGGGGCTTTGGTCAAGTAGTGTCCTCAGTGCTGAGAAATGCAGGCAGATACTTATCAGTCATACAATACCATCAGAGAGGCATACAATTTGCTTCAAATTTATTCTGCAGCAGGACAATGACACGAAACATACAACCAATGTCATAAAAAACAATCTTCAACATAAAGAAGAACAATGAATCATGGCCCCCACAAAGATCACAACATCATTGAATCTTTCTGGGATTACATTGTAATAAACTATAAATAGCTGCGGAATATGTTGGCGCTATATAAATAAAGATTATTATTATTATTTTTACATGTAAGTGCAGGAGGATTTGTACAAGCGACATGTACAAATGATCTGTGGTTGGTTCTCCAAGATGTTTGGAACCATCTCCATGCCGATTTCTTGTTTGCAAGTGTACTGTGTAAGTTAAGTTTTTGGGCCCCCCTAGGCTCCAGGGTCCTGGTGAAACGGAATCTCTTGCTCCCACCATAGGTACATCCCTGCTTTACAAGCTGAAAATAGTCAGACTACTGTATTAGTCCTGTTAGAGCAACGAGCCGTGAAAGTAGGCACATTAAAGACCCAAAGGGTACAGAGAAGGACTCTAACTTGGAGAAAGACTTCATTTCAGAAAAGTAAAGTTCTATTATAGTGTCCTCTAGGGGTTGGATCACATATGGCAGGTGTATTGGTCTTTGTTGCTCTTGTCATATGCAGTGTAACTTGATCAGCTATGTATATGTGTCCTGGAGATATTTCTCGGAGAGGCGTTAGGAAAGACAGTGATGTATGGCTCTGAGTCATTGTTTGCATATTACCTTGAACCACTTGCTGCACAAAAATCTCCAACTAGTTATACTTTATTATGGTGCTAAAATTCACATTTCTATGGTGCTAAAGATTAACTAATGTACCTTCTAATATCACACCTCTTATCTAAAGCACACAAACTATTAGTAATAAACGTTCGGGAACAACCTGGCAGTGGCGGTGCCGCTCAGATACCTGCAAACAAGAAACATCGAGGAGGGTGTAAAGGAACATCTCTGATTCTAGATTATCGTAATTTACACATTGCATTGGGAAATCGCTTTATTTCAGCAACGCCCTGATATATCCTTCATTGCCTAGTTTACACCCTCTATGGGAGTAATGGAAATGGAAAACCGCATCAATGATGTGAAAACCCCAATATTGTCCTTCAGGACCTGTTCTTAGAAGAGAAGGAGCTGATAGAATGTTGTAGTTCGATAATGGCCATCTGTCACAGAGGATGGGTGTCCTCTCCACTGACGTGCTGTAATGTTCACACTTGTGTTGCTTTGTAGTATTTTTTGCTTGGAATTGGAGAAAGTTGGAAGTAGAGTAATTTATTATTCTGTTCAACCCTTCCTTGGTTCATTTGGCTTCTTCTCATCAAAATCCACTTGAAATATCCTTTGAATAGTCTCCCTATTACAGTACTTCCAATGGAATATCCATTTTGCGGCTCTTACGTTGTGTTTTTTGAGAAGTTTTTTTATTTCTGATGAGATTTGTAAAACCTCACCAAGGAAATAACGAAGTAACATGTCACTTCCTTGAGGCAGATTCCTGGTTGAATCATGCTCAAACTTGACCCTGTCAATCAAAATGTCGCCACACACTCTGGGGGAAAAAATTGCATCAAAGACGTCATCACAACTTTTTTCAAGAGTATTTGAAGCTGTTTGATGTGGTTTTTGAAACAAATATGCTTACACATCTTCATCATAAAATGCTTTATGAGCATACCCCTGAAACCTCTTCAAAAACATCAGGAAAAGAAGAACGCATCTAAAACCCCCCAAAGGACGCAACGTTGTCTGGAGTGGATTCCTCTTGATAAACTCAGATATTTCTGTATACAAAAAATTCCATGTGAACCTATACTTAAAATCTGTGAATGTTCCATAAATCTCAGTATTAATGAAAAGTACGGTAACTCTACAGACATTAAAATGTGTTGTGTGCCACAATATCAGGGCTGAATTATAGCACGGGCCTCCATCCAGTCCTCCTCGGGATCTAACGTCATGGCACTGCCTGTGCTGTCATTTAGATTCTGTATTGCGTGTATAGTGGTCTTGTTTTGTCACTGTTAGAATGTCTTATTATTTCAGTACTATATGGAGGTATTATGTGAGCACACTAGGACGGTATTATATAGGTACTATGGGGTGTTACCATTAAAGCTGTATTCGCATTTGGAGCCTATGTTTGGCACACATGTCAGACAAAGCTCTCAGCATATATGACAAATGAGACTAAAAGACTGTCTTTGTGGCGTCCCTCAGGCAGTTATATGTAGGTATATCTGGTGTTTTTCACGGTACAACATGTAAAGCTCTGGGTACGTTTCTTCTACAATCAGAGCCTGTTAGCCACGTATCCCACACCATGAGTATACCGTGCAGCCCTCCGTCTGAGGAGTTCCTCGTGATATATAATTCCCAGGTAGGCTGGGAACGTGAACAGAGCCTTTCTCTATATTTCCCCTCTCTATATGTCCATTCTTTCCTCCAGATCGCGGCTTCCTCCCACGTGTTTAGGTTGGGGCCTCCACAGAGGCTGGTCTAGCTCTGTCCATAATGTACAACATGCTCTTTACAAATAATGTCCCACCAGACGACTGCAGGGAAATGGGTGAAATTTAATATCTTGATATGGGTAAAATTGTGATTGCAGCCTTGAATCCGACATGATGTACCTCAAGATCAGTAGGAGGCAAGGAATGCAAACACATTATATGCAAATTTTCAATGTTCAGAATGTCTCTTGTTTTGTTTTTTGTTTTTCTTTCCATCAGGTCACTATGTTACGCCAGATATAATAATAACATATTGAAACACCACCACAATGGGGTTATAGTCCTATATATTTCCTGTCCATTTACACTTAAAGTGAATAGAAACTCAAATCCTCAGCTCATTTTCAGGGACAATCATGTTCTCCGTGGAAATTGATGGAACTGGGATCAATTACAATCTTTTAGGCACGAAGCCCGCTGTTTACCTATAGAGCCTGTAATTTATGTTGTGTGCCCTGTAATGAGGTCGTTTCGAGGAAATATATGAGATCGGTACTGTACAGGTCCCAGCTAAGTGGCTGGTCATGAGTGCAAAATCCTAATGCATCTGCTCAAGTAGTCAATTATCTGATGTTTTCTGCTTCAGCTACATAAGAGCAAATGCACAGTATAGTATATTATTGAAAGGGAAAGATAAAGAAACATCACAATGGTCAATTTTTCTGAAATCTTCATCATTACACACCAACAAAGTAGACCCCAACCTACCCGTTTTTGCTCTTTCTGGACCCACAATCCGTTCATTCATTTATATTTTTTCAAAACTGCAAGTCAGAAGAGCATGCAGGAGAATATCCGAGAAGGATCAGGTCACAAACTAGATGGAACATGAAAAATATGAAATGCACTACAAACTATACATTTTGGGTATGGGGAAGTGGCATTTATTTACACTTCTGCTGCATCTCTCAGATTTCTGGCTTCTCTAAAAAAAAATTTTTATAAAAAATTTAAAAAATACTGCATGAAGGCAACCTTTGTTAGGGTCTGTGCACACAACGGATTTGTCATGCTGGCATATAAGTTTTCCTAGGTGAAGCCACTTCAGGAATGGTGGTCTTTTTCCTGAAGCAGCTTCAATGGCAGGTTTGGCTTCATTTTTCGGCACTTCAGCGTTTTTTTTCTATAGTATAATTAATGGACGACCTCCTGGTAAATCATAGAATGGGAGTTAATCAAGAAAGGCACATCCAGCCCATGAATGGCAGCGCTTCCCAGGACTCACATCCAAAGATGATATTTCATATTTTTTTGTTTAATAAGTTAAAATGGAGGAGATACAACGCGTTTCGGATACAGTATATATCCTTCATCAGGTATCATAAAAACACAGTACAAATCCTAATAATATAAAATTTTATAAAAGGAATTTTATATTATTAGGATTTGTACTGTGTTTTAATGATACCTGATGAAGGATATATACTGTATCCGAAACGCGTTGTATCTCCTCCATTTTAACTTATTAAACAAAAAAATATGAAATATCATCTTTGGATGTGAGTCCTGGGAAGCGCTGCCATTCATGGGCTGGATGTGCCTTTCTTGATTTACTCATCCTGTGTGAGCCTGAATCTGGCTCTTTCACTTGGATCCACCCGAGGCAAGCTGCAAGCCCTGTCTATTGAAAAGTATCCCAGAAGGATTTTTGAGGATACATAATCTAAAGCCATATTAGTCTTCTATCAGGTGAGTGCATAAAATTGTGCACACTCTAAAGACTATAATATTGTTTTTACGCACTTAGGGCGCCGCGATTTGTCTATTCTTCTCTCCCAAACAGGGTTTTTTTTGTATAGAATGGGAGTTGGAAGCGATCTCCAGGGTCATCGTGTCCAAAGCCCTGATCAATGCAGGATTCACTAAACCATCTCAGACACATGTCTGTCCAGCCTCTGTTTGAAGATTTCCATTGAAGGAGAACTCACCACCTCTCGTGGCAGCCTGTTCCTCTCATTGATCACCCTCACTGTCAAAAAGGTTTTTCTAATATCTAATCTGTATTTTCTCCCTTTCAGTTTCATTCCATTGCTTCTCGTGTTTCCATGTGTAATGCAGGTAAATGGATGCAGTAACGCAAAGGCGCAGAGCAAGGGTTAACAGGAGTGCGGTTTAATTAACAATAATGAACTCTTCGCAGGGAGATACCAGGAAGGGGAAAGACAGGTTAAACAGTGTAATTGTGGTTCAACACAACAGTCTTTCTATCAGCTTTCACTTACCGTGACTCCGCTGTCCTTTAGTAGCTTGCAGTCTGATAGATGGTAGAATACCGGCGGAGGCCGACACTGTGTCTTCAGGCTTTCCTGCCCATCACACGGTCACACTTCTGGTGGCAGTGGGCAGTCACCGGTATTGCCCGCTGAGCCCCTAGTTCATTGATCTATAATGTAAAGTGCTGCGGAATATGTTGGCGCTATAGAAATAAAATTATTATTAATTATTATTATTGAACTGCAGAGCCGAATTGTATAGCTCCGCACAAGTTGCTACTCGGCGTGTGTTCCCCTGCACATCCGCCAACAACTGGATGCATGCACCACGATGTCTCGCTTGGCGCTCGTTCCTTGGTACACCCGCTGGTACCTGAATATATGCACTGCTTCCCTCAGCACCCGTCTCTATGTGCGCCCAATGTTACCTGGGAGTCCTCACTGACCCCGTCCCTGGTCTCTGCTCTGTGCTTCAACTCGCTCCACAGCGCGCAGCCGGTTCCTGCTCTCTCTTCCCTCCGGTAGGAACTTTCTGGCTCTTCCTGCTTCCCATTGCTTACCATGCCCCCTCCTTTCAGGTCATTCCTTCTTTCCTTCTCCTCTTTCCTTACAGATGTGCAAATGAGAATAATAATTATCCCTCTACACTGTGACATGCCTTAAGATATTTGTAGACAGCTATAAAATCTCCTCTTAGCCTTCTTATTTACAAGCTAAACATTCCCAGATCCTTTAACAGTTCCTCGTAGGACATAATTTGCAGTCCACCCACCATCCTGGTCGCTCTTCTCTGAACTTGCTCCAGTTTTTCCATGTCTTTTTTAAAATGTGGTGTCCAAAACTGGACACAGTATTAGTATTCCAGATGAGGTCTGAGGTCTGACCAAGGAGGAGTAGAGGGGGTTGATTACTTCACGTGATCTAGACTCTATGCTTCTCTTAATGTATCCTAAAACTATTGTTTGCCTTCTTTGCTGCTGTGACACACTGTTAACTAAGGTACAACATGTGATCTACGTATTATTATACCCAAGTCTTTTTTCATATTTGATGAAGCGGTTAAAAGAAGTAACAAAAAACTTAACGTGTACGGGAATGTCATTTTTACAATACTGTGTGTTTTGTTACTTTTTTAGCCGTGCTTTTACTGTGCTTTTTGAGATGGATTCCAGGTGAAATTCACCTGAAAAAGATGTCCTGTGCACATATCTTTAGGATATATGCACACAGAGACTTTTTGCCGAGTTTTCGGAGCAGAAACTGGCTATGTGCACAGTCTTTTTGCATTTTTTGTTTTGATGAAGTTGAGCAGGACCTCCAAGTGTTTGAGGAGTTTTGCATTTTTAAGGAGAATTTGAAGAGTTTCCTCCTCTCAGTTTCTGCCCATTTTGCTCTCCTAAACCTGCTAAAAAAAATCTCCGTGTGCACGTAGCCAAAGATCAGAACCTTCAAGTTGTTGAGGAGTTTTGAATTTTGAAGGACAATTTGGAAAGTTTCTGCTCAGTTTTTGCTCCTCCAAAAGTTTCTAAAAAGAACTCTGTGTTCATGGATTTTTTTGTAAAAATGCTACAGTTTTTCATGCTGGTCTTTGAGGTAGAGCCATACATAAATGGAAAAGAACATGCAGATTCAGTTGTGGATTAGGTTTAGATTTCAACTTTTTTTTATTGCAAAGTGTTATATCCCTACTGGATCTGAAAAAAAAATGACAGGTTGCAGATTTAATAATCTCCATTGCAGTTTAATTTACCCTCAGAAAATATCCGCTAAGCGCAGATCAGGAGTGTTACAATCTCATATGCTAATCTGGTACTGTATTATACTGTGGATTTTCAGCAGGCAAATACCTGAATAAAACACCAAATATGCAACGTGAGAACTTAGCGGTAAAGTTCTTTTTCCTCCTGGATCCGCACTTCTGATTTCAGCACCAACAAACTTCCTCCATATATGTATGTCAGATTCCAGCCTCTGTGAATTCATACACAGCAGAATTTTTGGTGAATGAGGCCTGGGGCAGAAACTCTGTTCACATGTATATAATGGATTTTATTGCAAAAATCTTCTAAAAAAAAAAACCAACTTGGTATGTGGTTAGTTACACTGTGGTGGTCGATATGGAAGCATATTTTGCATCTTGCAGCACATAAATATTGTAAATGCTTCTTGGGGAAAACGGAATCTAATAGAAAGAAAAGACATTATTAATAAGCAGATATAATGTAATAAGCATCAGGTCAAGAGTTGTAACTGTGCAACCATTCTAGAAATACAAGTGTAGGTCCACTGAGTTATAGAAAGCCTTTACTATAAAGCCTCACCACCCTGGTGTATTTTATACATCTCTCATCCTTATAAAACATACAGATATTAAGGTCAATTTTAATAGGAAGCCAATTAACCTTCAAAGAGTATTTGATTTTTTTTTTTAAATTCTACATATGTTTCCGAGAGATAGGAGCCTTTAAAATTAGTGCTAAATCCTATGGTCTTTACCAAAGGGGCACGGCTCTCAGGATCCTCTGGGGTGTGTCTGTAGGCTTCTCTATATTAGTAGTTTGAGAGCAACGCGCCCTTTGGTGAAGACCATAAAAATTAGCACTAAATCAGAAGGACCATGTCTCTGGAACCGTATAGTAGATTTAAAAAAGAATAAATAAAACAGAATGCTCGGGAAGAGCAGGAATGAAATAAGTGAAACAATTGATCACTTATCACCTGGCGACGGATTCTCTTTAAAAACATAGTTTTTTATTAATATTGGTTTTGAAAGTGATTCACTTCAAAATCCTCTTAGACTGTTCAAAAAGGACTTGAAACTGTTTGTGATCTGGAATTTAAAGCGAATATGCTATAGAATCCACATCAGAAAAATGTATGAAGATACCCAAGGGTGCGTTCATACTGCTTCTTTTTACTGAAAGTCAAAAAAGTTAATTTGCTATGGAATCATTTCTTTTCTATCGAGTTTTATAAAACTGAAGTCTTCTTTAAACATTTTTTGGGCATTTCCTGAGTCATTTTTCAAAGTTTTTTTTCAGCGTTTTTTTTAAAGTTTTTATTGGGCATCTTTTTTATTTTACTGTAATTTTACAGATATTTTTTAAGTCCATTAAACAATTACGCTAGTTTTTTTTAAATAAATACCCTGATAAAACACCAAAAAAACTGGAAAAAGATGCAAAGTGAAAATACGTTAGAAAGTTTTAGCATGAGAAAAATTGAGCATGTTTTTAGATCTGTTTTTTGGAAATGATAGAAGATGTCTGGACTGACTTCCGCTTTCCACTTATTGGGAATTGCTTTAGATTTGCAGTTAAAGGGAATCTGTCACCCCATTTTTGGACTATGAGATAG
>VIAB01001960.1:10826-41371 GCA_009801035.1 Oophaga pumilio | reverse complement strand
ATGATGTGTGCATATACCCTAGGTTTTAACGTTAGAGAGTGTAGTTACCGTCCCAAATGGGTATACCTTACCGTAGTGGGACAACTTTATGCTTTTTTGATCAAAACAGTGTTATCTAAGTACCCTATGTTAATTATTTAATGCACTTGCGTTTTGACTTATTTATTTTCATTAGGGTATATGCACACATTGTTTTTCCCTTTGGTTTTACTCCTTTATTGGCAGAGAAGCTATGGAGCAGTAGCCAGTGGTCGCTACACTTTAGAGCTCCATACAAAGTGTTTCCATCCAGTCCACCGCTGGAGCAGCAAAACAGCCGATCAGTGGGGTCACTGGGTGTCAGACTCCCACCAATCTGCTGCTGATGACCTATCCCGTAGATAGGGCATCAACTACCTATGTCTGGACAACCCCTTTAAGGTATTATCTAGCTTACTTCTGTTTGTACTCCCATTCTGTGAGAGTCCAAACTGTGCAAAATCTGCTGATCATTGAAGTGGCAACGGCAATAAGTAACTTTTTTTGCTGTTTTTGGAAGGTTAGCTATTGGTCTCTTTGTTGTCCATTGATTACATTGGGCAGGTTAATGAAGTACACCTTTGTGCATTAAAAAAAATAGCTAGAAACACACATACCGTAATTCACAATATGATCAGTACTTGGCGAACAACCTGCTTGTTGATAGTTTCCATAACTGAATGTTATTCTCAGAAGACATTCTAATGTGTGTTTTTGTAAGGCAGGCAATGGCGTCTTCTAATAAAGATGATATAAACATTTTTAGTGAAGCGAGGCATACTGCATACCAAGCAATATCACGGTGCTACTTCCCATTAATGTGATCATTAAAGCTGGTAAAAATAAATGCATAAATATGTAGAAAAGTCTTCTTCCCATCTTGTTTTCATTTCTTTACAAACCCGGCAACGGGGTCCAGCTGTTTGCAGCCGAAAGACCGAGTGACCTCACAGCATTGTATCAATTACTGTCTAAACACCACACCAGGACTGGATCCCATTAGTTGTAATAAAGCCATCTTCCAAATTGTAGCACAGTATGAATGCTAGGTTGGAAATTTCCAAACTCCATCTGTCAGTGGACAAGAACTGTCAAGTGGACAATTTTTAGACGAAGGAAAACCATCTTGTAAAAATCTGTCATTTCACAAAGAGGGGAAAAAAATGACAGGCGAAGGGATGAAATTACAGAGGAACTGAGAAATGGGAATATTGCAAAGAAGGAAGCAAAACAGATCGCATGTGGGTTTATTTTTATACAACTTGGGGAGATTGATTTAAAAAAATGGGGCCCTGGACATTTCACTTTGGTAGTGAAAGAGTTAACTTAAAGTTCCTTCCTGCCCTAAGGTATTGAAAGGGTTAGTCTTATATTCCATTATGGTCACTCTAAGGTAGAGAAGAGGTCAATGGGAAATTCAGGTTGCTCCCTGGAATCACATCCCACTTAGGAACGTAGGCTCCGAGCTACTGCCAACCTTTCCTTCCCGTAAAACCAACCACCTCTTCCTGGCTCTACCCCTACCCCTGGAGCCTGTGTTATTTATTCCTTTCCCTTACAAACTACCTGGTGTGTAATTTATTTTCTATCAACAATCTATGTGATCTTTCCACCTTAAAAACTGTAATGCTTTACCCCCTTTTCACACTATGATCTGACCTATACAACCTCCTTCTCCTTCCTGCTGCTATTTCTAGCACCGGGAGGAGAAAGAAGTGTATATAGAGCAGCCCGACACAGCCAAAAGCGGTGTACTTAAAAAATCTGTGGCACAAGCAACAGAACAGTCAGCTATGTAAAGGAGTTACATACTGTACAGCCGCAGATTGGTAGGACAATTGTAAGAAAAATTATCCAGAAGACATGGAATCCATGAGGCACATATTACCAAGATATTTTCTATTAGAAGCAATAGTTGTAGGAGAGAATTCATAAATTACAGTTCTTCTAATAGATTATCTACTTATCCTGCTATATGAAATGAGACTCTTATGGAGGCACAGTAGCAGCCTCTGCGCAGTATTACAGCTCCGTTACAGCTATAATACAGTCATGTGCTAGAGTTTTCTTACTGTTGCTTTGAGAATAGCGCTTATCTAGGCACAGTGTATTAATCAGCAGGGTAATGGGGGGTGTTGTGGTTGTATTTCATAACTATATCAAGACCATTGAAGTTCAGTTTCCAACCAATTGAGAGTTTCTGAATAAACTATGGTTGACACTGTACTGAAATCATCATCATCCCGGTCCAATGTAGCTTTCCGTGACCGAGACATCATTACACGTCCACTCTGAGGCATTCTGTTTTCCTCTTGTAGCCTGTTCTTCTTCTGTTCTCCATGATTACTGTGTTTGACTTTGCATCTGTATTCTATTGGACATGGCTTTGTTTTAAACTACTGTGAGCATCCAGACATTGGTTTCTTCCAGGTTCGCAATTTGTAGCAATGGCGCTGTCACATTTACATGGAATTGCGATTGATGTTAGTGATTTGATGGATATCGTCATTTATGCTCTTTCTCTATTTTAATGTTCTAGTTCTAAACAGCTTCTAATAGACTGCTGTATTGCTATTATCTATCTTTCCTTCTATTTATTTATCTATCTATAGTATCTATATGTCTATGCATCTACCTATCCCAAGGAAAACAACAATTAAGAAAAAATACAAACTAGGTGCCTTAACACAAAGGATCTACGGCGTCTTTCAACTATTCCTTCCAGTTCTCAGACCTTTCTCAATCTTGAGAGTGTTGTGATTACTATGGTTAATCATTTATTAGTTCTTTTGTTTGTTAGTTCTTTTGTTTGTTAGTTCTTTTGTTCGTTAGTTCTTTTGTTCATTAGTTCTTTTGTTTGTTAGTTCTTTTGTTCGTTAGTTCTTTCCTTTGTTAGTTCTTTTGTTTGTTAGTTCTTTTGTTTGTTAGTTCTTTTGTTCGTTAGTTCTTTTGTTTGTTAGTTCTCTCTTTCATTTGCTTTTTCTTTCGTTAGTTCTTTCGTACTTTAGTTCGTTTGTTAGTTCGTTTTAGTTCTTTCGTTCGTTACTTCTTTCATTTGATCTTTCATTCGTTAGTTCTTTCGTTCGTTAGTTCATTTGTTAGTTATTTCGTTCGTTACTTCTTTCATTTGATAGTTCTTTCGTTCGTTAGTTCTTTAGTTCGTTAGTTCTTTTGCTCGTTAGTTCTTTTGTTCGTTAGTTATTTTGTTAGATCTTTCGTTTGTTAGTTCTTTCTTTGTTAATTATTTAAAAAAAAATCACATACCATAGGATATGGCCTTCCCAAAACCCTGTATGATGACAAATGCACATCTAGCAGGATGCAGCAGGCCTCCACTAATAAAGCAAAGGGAAGCACAGGTGCAAACTACTGATAAAAACAGCCACCCCAGCACCTACCAGATTATGGAGGGGTTGGCTGCCTAGTAGAAAAAATGGCACATTGATATGGCTTGCATAGGACGCCAGTCACACAGGTGGGTGTGATGCTAAGTGTCTGACTTGCAGCCTATTAATGACATCCTCGTATTAAGAGGCGGGCTGCTCAGCACAATAATATGCAACACACAGGAACAGACACCCTAATGAACTAAGCCAACAAAAAGAGGCCTAGCTGCATCCTGCAAAAAACATGATAAAAAGTGCAAAAATTGAATGCATATGATAAATACATTAAATGAGGTATTGGTTACTATTTTGGCCAAGATAGATAAGCTTGCAACCCATGTCAAGGGTCCCCATACTTGCAAGTAACTACTCTTACATCAAAAACACCTAACATAAAATATTATTAATTATTTTGTGCGTTCTTTTTTTCATGTTCATCTTTCTAATTCGCTTCTACTGTAGTTCATCTTACACTTGCCTTTCCTCTTCCTCTCACAGTGAAAAATTACCTGATTGAAGTTGTGCAGAGGCTGCTGTAATCACAGCTACCAAGTTCTCTTTAACTGTCTGTTAATCCTTGTTGTGGTAAAATATTAAATTAACCTGTCTCATTCTCGCGCACTCTCTACCTTATCATATACAATTACAACCTAACAATCTTGTAGAGATTTCATTTGGGATCCGCTTCAAAGAGGTGTCATGCCCTTTCTTTTTTCCACTAGGTGTCTTTTTTAAAAAAATCTCTTCAGGAAAAAGGTAACAAAAAAAAAAAAGTCATATGAACAGCAAATTGGATTTCCCATAGAAATGAATAATTTAGGTTTACAAGTACTTTTTTAAGGAGGATTTTGGAGAGGATCCACTCCTAAAAATTAAAAAATTCCTAGTGAACACTGCCTTATTTTTCAGTGGAAAACGGCACCACTGTGGTCGTTTGCGGTATTGCAGCTTATTTGCATATTCAACCATTAGAAAAAAAGTGGAGCTGACTTTTTTTTTTTGGTTTTATTGTCAAATATTTAGTTCTGTTCATCTGATTATGAGGTCCAATAATAACGCATAACATTGCACGTTCTGCACCTCGCCTGAGATGAGATGGTTATCGGCTCCAGTATATTCTTAGTGCTGTATTTTTAAATGTGTCAACACAGTCGTGCCAGATCAAGATCTTCCATTCTAGCATCGGTCAGCCAGAGGTCAGACAAGCCCGGCTTTGTAGTTATTTAACCTGATTGCTAGTCAGCACCCTTCTAATATGTTCTGTTTCCTGATGTAAGTGCACAGCGGTTCCCATCACACAAAGTCTCCTTGTAATGTAACTTCTGTGTCTCGGTACGCTGCACAGTAATGTCTAATGTTTTCAATTAAATGAGAGGATCTCTTCTACATGTAAGATGTGAGCAGTAATCTGGGATTGTGGTTCTTCTGCTGTTGTGAAACGTCAGCACCTAACATGCCCTGACAGCTGCAACAGCTGGAGCTGCTCTGCCATAATCATATATACTGTATACAACACAGGCCGTATCCAGGACCTGATCACTTAGGTTCTTTCGCACCATTGTTTTTGGCTTTCATTAATTACATATTCTGGCAAATCTCCCAGTGTATAATGGACACCTGTGTCCGATACAGAAACAGTAAGCCAGAATCTGCGGTGTAAGACCTGCAGTAACTGCTTCATCCAATGGCTGTCCTGCTGAATGTGATATCACAATAGCCACCAATGGAGTCTGTGGCGGTATTTATTTAATGATGTTGGTGCTGTTATTTTCAGTGGATGCTGACCTATTGCAGCCTTTACTCTTAAGGGTATGTGCAGACATTCAGGAATTGACAGCGCTTTGGACGCAGCACATGTCCGCTCCATCCAAAGCGCTGCAGGCTATTGAACGCAGGTGAATCCGCATGTGTTCGTTGAACCAAGCGGAATCACCATGTCCAATACTTTGTACGGGTGAAACTTAAATTGCAGAGACTCTCGTCTCTGCGCAATAAATAGACATGCTGCAGTCTGGAAAGACGCGCCGCAAGTTCTTTTCTGCGGGTGTCTCTAGTGGGCATGACATTTCTTGAAATCCCATCCACTATGCTGTAACATCCGGACTCTGCGGGTTGGACACTGTTTAAGTAAGCAGTGTCCAACCTGCAGCTTTTACTGATCGTGTGCACATACCCTTGCAGTTGTCCGCTCTGACGGAATATTGATGAGCTGCAGCTGATTGATGTCCACTGATTAGTTGCAGTGGTCAACAATGTCTTGTCAGCACCAGGAACAACAGTGCCAAAAATTACTGGAACAGCGTCGCTACGGGAGGTTATTGATGCTTATGTTTCCTTTTTCAGTTGTTATTTTTACTGCAAACTAGGAGAATCAAGAATTTTACATTTTTGGGTCATTTTTAGAAAATCTCATTTTTAGAAAATCTCACTACACAAAGTCATTCTGGTCAGATACTTCTGTTTCACTGGCAAAAAATGAGGATAAAATAGCAACATATACAATGTACACTTGTAGAAGGGAGGATCGGGCTGCTGAAGCATTGGGTCCGGAACTGCTGGGCCGAACCTACTGCTCCTGGGGGAACGAGATTGCAGCCAGAGCGAGCCAGTAATCAGGGTGAAGGGGACATGGCCAGTCATTGTTAGGTAAAATGGGTTGCGCGGCAACTGAAGCGGTCTTCTCGCCAGAACGCCGATGAGGTACAGACCGCAACCGCTGTGAGGGGAGCAACAGGCCGCGGTGAGAAGAGAAAGGGCGGCATAGTGAGGGACTCACCGAAACCGACGGGTGCGCAGGGGAGCGTGCGATCAACGGAGCATTGTAGTACGAACGTCTGGGTGGGCAGGCGCACGCCGGGTAAAGCATTGCAGCGCAGCCCTTCAGGTTACGGCGGCCGCTCAAGGAGACCCACGCCGAGAGGAATCTTGTGGGAATCTCTACTCTCCTGCCTTACACATATATGGACTAGGGGCTCAGCGGGCAAAACCGGAGACCGCCCGCTGCCGCCAGAAGAAGGACCACGTGCTAGGCGAGGATGCCAGCAGACATTACAATGGACACCGCCGGCATTCCCCGACCCACCGAACCTTCAGCGAGTGACGGGCTGCGGAGCCACAATAAATGAAACTGTTAACCAGAGACTGTTTAGTTAAACAACCGTTTGTTCAGTTTAATTTTGTACCCTTTTCCCCTGCTGTCTCCCTGCGAGGAGTTCCCTACTGTTGACTTATTACTGTAAATATAGTTGACCCCTGCTCTGCTGGATTACTGTTACTGCATCCCAGCACCTGCGTATTACACACCCTATATACAGATCTAGGAATGGTGTACATAGAGCAGATAGTGACTGCGCAACGAGCATACACAAAATGCCTTGTGTGAACCCTGCCTTAGGAATGTATGGGAAAATGGAGACAGAGAGCAGAATCCAATGTTTAGTGACTAATGTGAGCTGCGGAATATGACTCTGGCACTGTCGGCGCGCAATGTAAATATATGTGAGCGTGTGCATACCATACAGGAGGCCAGACATCTGCTACGGGGCCCGTGGCAAGAGGGGGCCCAGATCTGATGGTTTGTTTTACATACGTTCATACATACATGGCTGTTTTACGTGTGTGTATGTGTAGTATAATATACCGTACATGCGGGGTTGATTTACACACACACACATACTTTTTCTTTTTTTAGTTATATGTAGCATTTCGGCTTGGTTTACACATTTGTACAGAATTTGCACTTCTTCAAGCACATTTCCTACACACATCACCTTTGATAAAATTATTTTTTACAACTAGCGTTTTATAAATCCATCACTTGCTTTATATTCTGTTTTTGCACCAATCATCCATAACAACTGATCCATGCCTATAATAACTACATGTTAATTAATATCTTAGGTCTTTTTTCCACATCTCAGTTAATTATGGCCGTACAGTGTAGGATAGGCTATCCTGACTATGAAGGGGGAGGCTTGGGATTTAAAGGGGTTTTCCTATGAACAAAGATAATTTTAATCTATAGATCTTAGAATAATAATTTCTAAAAAATTGTATGTGTTAAAAAAAAATGTTCCTGTGCTGAGATAATCTTATAAATGTGCCCCTGCTGTGTGCTGTGTAATGTCTGTGTCTGACCGTACAGGGACATGGTGTGATCATACCACAGCTCCTGGGCAGGGGGGAAGCAAAAGAGAGGATACAGACAGGACAGCATGGCCAAGCATGACAGCTGCATAGAAGTACATGTCGACCTGCTCCGGTCAGGAGAGCGCCTGCCAGTCCGAGCATTGCAATGTGATCGTCGTCCGTGTTTTACAGTTACCTGACTGCGCACTAAGCCTGAGTGACACATCTAGTGACACAACCACACCCAGTTATTATCACATACAGATGTAACATCTGAAAAGAATTTGTACAACTTTCCGGGATGGGGAGACGTGTGGACTTGTACCTATACATTTTAGAGGAATGTGCACTTTGAAAACTGACATAGATGACCTTTCAGAAGTCACGGAGCTGCATATTTTCAGCTTGGAGACCTGGTTAATTATTTACCCCGTGCTATATATTGTTCAGTCTATAGTACAAATTGTTTTGTTTTCAATGTGGGCCCTAAATGTCCCAGAATATATAGCCCAACGTGTTAATGTTTAGCTCATATAGACTATTGGCTGCGAGAAGGTCTTGTCTGTAGCGCCCTCTAGGGATCATAGGAGGCTTTGTTTATTTTTTGTCCTATTTCTTGACTTTACTCACTCTACACTTAAAGGGATCCTGTCGGGTACTTCAGGATTCCCAATTAAATTATATTATCAGTAATATAGATGAGCAGTTCGATTTGTGCTATGCTCATCTGACATGCAGTCTGGTCCTGACGGTCTTCTCTTCTGCGCCTCATACACTCAGCCTTGCATCCTGGGTACCTCCTAGTGCTTACTATCCCCTTGGGCCTAATAAGCACCAAAGTATACATGGATGCATGGCCAAGGAGGCCGGGGCACAGTAGAGAAGCCCGGCTGCCACGGAGGACTAGACTGCATGACGCACCAGGCCAGCGCAAATCGAATTGCCCATCTCTACGGAGTATGGTAATATAAGAACTGTTCACACTTTCCTTCTTTGCTGGAAGTGGATTATTGCTTTCTGAAAAAAAAATCACCTTTGAATCCTTATGTAAATGGAGCAGCAAATGCCCTGCGGGTGGCACGACTCCCAGCTAGTGCATTGATCCAGCGCATAATTCCCTGCTTGACTGGGAGATGTTACCGTCACCGCTCACTACACAATTAGCAAAGCTGAAATCACTGCCCTGCACACTGACTGACAGCCTGCCCTGCCCACACACGCTGCACACAGCAGAGCAGGCTGTCAATCAATGTACCAGGGAGTGATCACAGCCCTGATCATTGTGTAGGGTAGTGACTCTAACTGCTCCCTGCACCACCCCGAAGCCAGAAAGTGAGAAACCACAAGGAAGATACAAGTTCATTTTCTTCCTGTAGTCGCAGCTCCATTAAGGCAGGCAGGTGGGATTTTAAAACTATTCTCTTACAGATTATACCCTAAATAGTTTTTAGATGTAGTATGTAGCAGAGCTCAGAAAGCTAATCCTGCCCTCCCCTCTGATTAGCAGCTTTCTGTGTCTATTGTATATTGATAGTAAGCTGCTAATGACAGGACTGGACCAGGATGCACGTGAGCTGTAGTCCTATAGTGATAATCTCAACACTCATTGTAGGGCAGCACGGTGGCTCAGTGGTTAGCACTGCAGCCTTGCAGTGCTGGAGTCCTGGGTTCGAATCCCACCAAGGACAACATCTGCAAGGAGTTTGTATGTTCTCCCCGTGTTTGCGTGGGTTTTTGCTCAGGAAAATTCTGCAAACATTCCTGGACGTGTGCACTTAGGCCTCTTTCACACATCCGGCGGGCGCCTAAGCAGCGCCCCCGGCATTTTGCCGCAGCCGCCGCGTGTGAAAGCTTTCACACTTCCGGCGGGCAAAATGCGTTTTTTTGCCGGATGGTTTCTGATGCTTGGAGAGATCAAAGACCATCCGGCAAAACAAAAAAAGTTACATGCAGCGTTTTTTCCGGATGCCGCAATGTACATTTGCGCCGCATCCGGACAAAACCGCATGCAACGCATTGACATGCGGCGCCATCCGACGCTAATGCATGTCAATGCGAAAAAAACCGCAAGCGGCGCATCAGATTTCCCGATGCGGCGCTGCGGAAAAATGCCGGGGGCGCCGCTAGGCACCCGCCGGATGTGTGAAAGAGGCCTTAGCCTCAGAGTTGGGAAATAGTAGTTTTAGAAATTTGCCTTACAGAGGACACCTTACCAAATTGCCCAGCGAATCTTAGATTTTATAGACATCTTTGTGCGATCTCTGGTGAAAACTACGGAGGATAGCATGGGCTGTAGCATAAAAATGGACCATAAGCTGGAATAGATCCTGATAGTCGGTCTTGCAGAGAAATAACCTGAGAAGAGGCAAGCAGCAGAATATTACAAATGACAACAAAGCACCAACTTAGGCTAGGTTCACATTTGCAGTTGAGTCCGCAGCGTATCGTCCGCAACCGCGTGCAAAAAACGCATGCAGACAATAGGCAAGTACTATTTTCCCGGCAAATTTTTGAATTTACACAGGCCACTCCTAATGGACGAGTCTTATGTAAATTCTTACGTACGCAAACACAAAGTGTACACCTGTTGATGCGTACGCTTGCATTTACATAGTCAGTAGTGCCTTTTTTTACGCACGTCATCCACTGACTGCAGATAATTGACACCTTAAAAATTGCAACAAGATTCGTTCAGCGCACCCCGCAGCATACCGCGAAAAGACGCAAACGCACCCGAACGCCAACAAACGCATGTTCCTGCGTACCCCATGTTAGAGATTGGTACGCAGGATGTATGCGGATGTATGCGCATCAAACGCAGCGGACTAAACCGCAAATGTGAAACCGGCCTTAGAAGAAAAGAAGTTGATTAGATGTTTTTTGCTAGCTGGCATGCAAGTCTGATCACAAAGAAGTAGGATCATTCCTTCTGCTCCACACTGCAGCTGGAAGAACTAGTCATGACTACATTATAATACACTGTGCATCCAGATCTCTCCGCCAGGAGTTCAGGAATTCCCGGAATGTATTTTTCTGACTAGATGTTGACATATTTTTGATTTACAAGCTGTCGGGTCAGAGCTTGGTTCATATGATGCAATACAGCAGAGATTGCCCGTCTCTTAAAAAAAAAAAAAGTTTCATTCTATAAAACTATGTGCATTTATTATAAAATTTGTATTTTATTTTTTTTTGCATAAAACCACAAAAGGCTTAGAATAGTCAGCAAAAATGTAGAGCATGATCTAAATTTCTCACTACTTATTACTTTTTCTTACTGACGTTTTCTAAAATATTAAAACCTTAACGGGGATGCCCACCTTTGGGGACTTTCATTTTTAAACTGAAATGCGTGCATTTGGGGCTAAAAAAAAAAACATTTTTGTAATTGGGTTTCATAAATAATTTTGCATTTTTTTGGCTTTTACAGGCTTTGATTCTCTGCACATTCAACTTTAATGTGCTCTTTGGTCATAAATCAGCTGTGAGCAGTTCAGAAAAAGATAGACAAAAGAGTTACAAACTTCCTGGACGGTGCAGAATTTTTAATGAAGCCCTAATACAAAAAATATTTTTAGGTACAAAGAACTTGGCACTCCTTTATACAAAGTTAGTGTTTTATTGCATTGACAATCCAAAGATAATCAAATGACAAAGCGCTTCACCCTGGCGAGGATTCGCATTTCTAGTAGTATCGCAGTTTACCCGTTATGGCCCCAAATCATTATTCACTTTGCACCTGTTTTTTCTTGTTCAGTTTTGTGTTTTGCACCTTTCTAGTTGCACCCAAATCATTATTCAGTTTGCTTCTTCTTTTTAAGTCTTTTGAATCCGCTTTGAGAGTGGAGTTTAGCAATTCCAGATGTTTTTGCCTGATTCACCAATTTCAACGCATATTATAAATCGGGTTCTTAGTGTTTTCTTGCATAGACAACCCAAAGAAAATCAAATGACGTTTCAGTCTATAAACAATCAGATCTTCATCATCAGAAATGGAAGGAAACATTTTGGCCCAATTCATAATTTGTGTTTTTATAAAGCGAACTTGTCAGCAGGATTTTAACTACATACAAACTACAGGCATTGTCATGTCGGCACTGTTACGCTGCTTAAAATGATACCTCGGGTGTAGAAATCAGTCTTGTGGTTCTTGTGTAATCAGTGTTAGAAGTTTTCAGTTAATGAGATGCCCGTGCTCCCATGCAGGACTGTAGGCAGAATCTTATCTTCTTGCTGTAAGCCAGAGAACGCAAGAAGAAACCTGCCCACAGGCCGCCCCGAAGCACAAACATGTTCCTCATCATAGAGAGAGACAGCCAGTCAGAGAGAGAGACAGCCAGAGAAGCCAAGGAAAGACCTGCGTACAGGCCACTCCGCAGCACAGTCTGTTTCTATAATGAGGAACATGTTTGTTTTTCGGGGAGGCCTGTGGGCCGGTCTCTTCTTGGTTTCTCTGGCTTAGAGCAGGAAGATAATACTCTGCCTACAGTCCCACCCCAGAGCACGGTCATTAGCTGAAAACTTCTAACACTGATTACAGAAGAACCACAAGACGGATTTCTTCACCCCAGGTATCATTTTAGTCAGTGTATCACTGCCAACCTGACAATGTCTGTAGTTTACATAGCAAAATCCTGCTGATAGGTTCGCTTTAAGTCACTTTCCTTTTTTGTCTTGTGGTATTAGTTGCCAATTTTGGTACCAAACTCATCAACATTGGTGCAAAGTAAAAAAAAATGGGCTTTCTTAGTGTCTTTGCGACTTTTGGCGCCACAAAAATTGCAGCAAGATTTTCGTGTACGCAGAAATACACTTGGTGGAGACTATTGTGAAGTTGTGCCAAATTTAGAATGCTGAAATTGCTGAATCATGCAATAATATCTAGAATTGCTAAACACCACCCACAAAGCGAACGTAGAAAAGAGAGAAAAAACACAGACGAGCACTTATAAAATAGACTTAAACAAAGGTTAAAATAAAATTATGAATTGGGTGCAAAAAAAGGCACAAAACTAGACAAAAAACAGGTGCAAAAGAAATGATGAATCGGGACCATAATTTTCATAAAGCAGTGCCAAGATCTCCATATCTATATAACTGGGGTGAAATCCTACTTGTGCACACACAGCCGGAGTGCTATGCATCCTTTTATAAAAAAAATATATATTTTAGCCCAAAATACATGAATGTAAGTAAACAAAAATTATCCCCAAAGGTTTTTAATATTCAAAGGGATTTTTGTGCTGTCTTCTTCCTCCTGCACATCACCAAGACAGAGTATTGCGGCAGTTCACCTCAATGTCATCATGACAAATAAATCAAGGGTAGGAAGGAACAGGCAGCATACTGTGTATAAATCAATTTTATTATCATATTATGGACAATGTACTTATACATTTTCTTTATTTGTAGCTATATTTTGTATTGTAAAGGTTCAAACTTTCCTCATTGGAAACTGTATTCAACACTACCTCTTAGAGGTTGATGTAGACCCCATTGCTGTACCCAATGAAGTCACACAATCCACTCTGATTTATCGTTCCATACATTATTTACACAAACCTTCTGTTCTGCTCACACATGGCTGATTTACTCTAACTTCAGTTTATGTGGGCAGGAATCTGCTACTGGTACACAAATTTCTACTGTGAATTTGCACTTTGAATTGGCTCCACTATTATTCAGTGTAGCTATTCCTCAGCTTTTTCACATGGAACAATAAGTATCATGCTTTATATTCCTATGGAAGATTTATTTCTAGGCGACGCTAAAAATCTTCTGGAAATTTTTAATTCAAATGAAGGTGATTGCATAAAACCCCATTCATCTGCGTGGGTTAGTTAGAATGGTCATGAAATGTTATTTGGATTTCAGTTTAGAATCTGGACCGAAATCCACGTCTAAGTCAATACATGCCTAAGGGCAAACTAAGGGGTACTCTAAAATACTGTATAATAAGACTAAATGAAAGCAAAAAACTGCAGAAGTGTTTTTATTTTTAAATGTTGGATGGAAAAGCTAGAATAAGCCTTATAGATCTCAGGAGTGACCCTGAAATTTGGGCTTTTTGTACACAAATCTGTTGAAAGAAGAAACTCTCCCCAGTCATGTAACAATAGTTGATGCAGGGGTTGTAGTTGTACAATTGCCCTGGGGTTGTGGAGGGGGCATCGGCAGAGTTGCCAACTTGACTTTTTATTTTTTTCTGGACAGGTTATCAAAAAATCACGTACAGACAATATTTTTTGCTTACTCATTGGAAAACCATAATAAATCATTATGATTAGAAGTTATCATGTCTACAGCCCATAATTCTGATGTGAAGACATCAGCTGCAGTCACTGTGACCTGTGAAATGATGATAGTTACAGTCAAAATGATCTGTAGAAATTTCTTTAGTTTTAGAAAAATCGCGGACGCCTTCAATTTTTTTTTTTACTGTCCGGAACAAAAATGTGTCCTACTTTTACTGACTGTTGTGTAAGTTTTGAATGGTTGGCAACCCTGGACATGGAGCAAAAAGTCCCTTTGGCCCGTATGAGAAGACCAATTCTTTTTGAGACATGTCATAGTGGTTGGTTGGAAATTTTGCAATGGAGCCACAAAATTCAAATTATGCCACTGGCTCTCCCTCTTGTGTTTAGCAGCTGTTATTGATACTTTGGCCATTTTTTGAGGGGTTTTTTTTATAAGAACTATCTGTGTGCAATTTGCTTTCCTCATGGTTCATTCCTTTTTAGTTATATGTTTGTTTTTTTCCATTCTCCTCTTATATTTATTGCTGTTAGGACAGAACACATCCTTGTGTGCGCCATCTGGGTGGGTGGTACGGTCAGACCGTGCAGAGCACATGCCAAACTCCATCCTTTCTCATCTGTCAACACGTTGTACATCATCACCGCGGCCAAGTACCCAGAATGAGCGAAATTTTATTGAGTCAGATCTGGAAATATGTAATACTAACAAAGTGAATCTACAATGTATACACATCATCTCTTCCTCCAGATACTGGAGAGGGAAGAGGCGCCATTACATTATAAATTTATTATTGTGGTGACTCAGCGCGTAAGAAATAGTAAGCACAGAATAATGTTAACAGCCCCATACATTGCACGTAAAGTCTTGATTCATGAGGATGGGCAGCCTAGCAAATATAAGAATTGGTCCCTCCCAATACAACCCCACTGCATACAGTGTTCTTCATTTTTGCTACCTCTTAATTTTGTGTAAGGGGATGCTCTGATGGGGACTCTCAGGCCACAGAATTACCTGTAGACAAATGAAGAAGCTGGCAGACTTTACATTTTACAGTATGCTAAGTCATTTATATGGATATGTGCTGTTTCATGCTGTTTTATTGCAAACATTGCACTTCATCATGTACCCATACTTTGTGCAGTGCCTTTAAGGTGGTGGGCAGACATAGTCGCAAGATCAGATGCACTGAGCAGGCTCCATATTAGGTGGGGACAGAACAGGGCATCTCATAGTGAGACAGGCAGGCAGTGATATACATTGAGCAAGTGCGTGGATTGGACAGAAGGTCAAGAGTTAAGGTGCTGCTTCCTTAAATCAAGAGTAATTGATTCATATTTGGAGTTGGGCCTGCTGAAAAGAGTTGCAACCCCGTGATCCGATATGGTGTTTCGGACCTCAATCTACACCGTGTGCTGCAGTCCTTATTAAGCATACAACATAAATCCCAAATGATGGAAAGGGAATAGTTTTCAAAGCCCCAAATGTCTAGTAAGCACACCAAATACATCATGGAGACATGAATGCTCAGGTCATATTACCTCTAGCCAATTCCACACCTGTTCAGAGGTACCATGCAAAGGCCCCCTTTGTGCGGGTGTTCGACTACCCACCATAACAGAATTAAGTCCACCTGGGGGTCGAGAGCATGCCAGCCCTCCCACCCCCCAACTATCGCTGAAGAACTGTATTTCCAACTTTGAGGACCCCACCATCTCCTATATTGCCTTGACAATGTCAACCATAATTCCACGATGACTAAAAACAGCCCATCTTGGTTGAACATAAAAGGCCCTGTCCTAAGTAACCAAATTAACTAAGACAAAAATAGCCAAAAGGGAGGGTTGATGGGAGGTTGTTGATTGCTTCTTGCTGGACCTGGTGTGGCTGCCCATGCCCTAATGGTCCCACTTAGCCCCCACTATATCTGACCTTGTAGAAAGTGCCAAGTTGGCAATGCTCCTTAGGTAATGTAAATATGCAAATTGACTCTGTAGAGATGAAGAGGACTAGAACTCTAGTGCTACCTATTGGGGGGTACCAATCCTGAAAATCAATATTGACCCTTTTATCAAGCCTTGCACCACATGATTTAGGATAAGAAGCGAAAACATGAACTCCATTCACAGACACATGTTTCAGGTTGTTTGTCCCTCATCAGTTGTGACAACCCTGGCAGCATCACTGCATGGCCTCCCATCTCCTCAGTTTACTCACCAATCCGGGCCATGCTGTGAGTTCTGTCTGCTGCCGGCTCTGTGCTGGATGCCTCTTGTCTCCTGTCTGCTCTGTGCATGTTTCCTGGCTGCGTTCATAGGGGGGCGGCACCGGCTCTTTCTGATACTTAAAGGGAACTTGTCACTCCCCTGGACGTTTTTAAGTAAAAGAGCCACCTTCAGCAGCACTAAGGAAGCAGTCTGTGAAGGTGGTTCTTTTTTTTCTGGTCCCCTGCAACACTGAAATATATAGTTTTAAAACTAGGTCCCCATACCTTAAATGCATCCCTGAGGTATGGCTTCTTCTCCTGACTCATTCTCCCCCCAGCCGTTCATCAAGCCCCTTCAGCGTCACCGCGCCTCCTCCAGACTTGTTTTTCTTTCATTTCGTTTCTGTGGGGAGCCTGCGCTGTTGTAACAGTCCTCGGGCATGCGCAGTGCACGCTGCCCAGGAACTGTCAGAAGACTATTGCGTCTGCGTCTTTCTCTTTCCCCAGATCCCTCTCCTCAGTGTGTTATCATGTATTCACACTGTGGGGCTGGCAATCTGGTGCCTGCACAGTCTACATGTTTAGCTGCACAGTCTACATGCTAAACGTGTAGACTGCGCAGGCGCCAGATTGCCAGCCCCACAGTGTGAATACATGATAACACACTGCGGGGAGGGATCTGGGAAAGACAACGACGCAGGCGCAATAGTCTTCTGACAGTTCCTGGGCAGCGCGCACTGTGCATGCCCGAGGACTGTTACAACAGCACAGGCGCCACACAAACAGAATGAAAAAAACAACTCTGGAGTAGGCGAGGTGACGCTGAAGGGGGTTGTTGGACAGCTGGGGGGAGGATGAGTCAGGGGAAGAGGCCATACCTCAGGGACACATTAAAGGTATGGGGACCTAGTTTTAAAACTATATATTTCAGCGTTGCAGGGGACCAGAAAAAAAGAGCCACCTTCACAGACTGCTGCCTTAGTGCTTTTGAAGGTGGCTCTTTTACTTAAAAACGCCTGGGGGGTGACAAGTTCCCTTTAAAGAATCAGTGTGCACCTGCCTATGGTGTCCCTAGCCAATTACCAAGGGGCCTTTGGTATTTAAGGCAGCTCCACCCTGTGGAAGCTGCCTAAGCAATGCCTTTACTCAGTTAGTGTCTTTCTGCTGAGCTGCCAGGTCCTGTCCTGTATTTCGCCTTCTCTGGGGGCTTGATTCAAGGACCTGTATCTGTACCGGTCTATTCAGCCATCCAGGAAGCAGAATATCCTGGTCTCTGTGTCTTTGTTCCTGTACCTTGTCTTGTACCTTTCCCTTCCTGTACTCTGTCCTATACCTGTGTCTGTTGTATCCCAGGCTGCTGTCTGTCCTTCCCTGCCCTGCATACCCTTGTGGTTTACTCCCTCTGTCTTGCTGCTACTGCAGTTCCTCTCTGTTCCGCATTGCTTCGCTCCTGCATAACCTCTTGCTGCAGCTCCTCTCCACATACCTTGCGGTTCTGCTTTGCTTTACTTCTGCTGCTGCAGAACCTCTTGCTGTAGCTCCTCTCCGCATACCTTGTGGTACTGTTTTGCTTTGCTCCTGCGGCTGCAGAATCTCTTGCTGCAGCTTCCCTCCGCATACCTTGCAGTTCTGTTTTGCTTCGCTCCTGCTGCTGCAGAACCTCTTGCTGCAGCTCCTCCGCATAGCTTGCAGTTCCACTTTGCTTCGCTCCTGCTGCTGCAGAACCTCTTGCTGCAGCTCCTCTCCGGATACCTTGAGGTTCCGCTTTGCTCTGCTCCTGCTGCTGCAGAACCACTTTCTGCAGCTCTTCTCCTCAGCCTTGCGGTTCTACCCTGCTCCGCACTCCTGCGGTTCTGCCTCTGTTCCTTCAGTCTGAACAGGCCCCTAATTGTTTCCACACACTACTGCGGCACAAGCCTGACCTCACCACTAGAGGCTCCAGTGAACATCAAGGTAGCTGCTTAGTCACGCCCCTTCCAGGGTAGTCTGGTTTGTGGCACAGTGGGGCCACAACCCCCACCCTCGCGCAAACCAGTCAGGGCACGAGCGTAACATCAGTGTAAAACAAGAGTCCTATTTTGGCTGTATGAAAGCCCTCTGACAGGTAGCAAGACCCTCTAAAGGGTCGATTTAGACTTTTAGGATTGCTTCTACCCATCCTCTTCCCTGAAGAAGCTCCATCCATTTTAGAGGAATTGACCTAAACCGCTGTAAAAATGCCTAAAAGTCGCAAAAATTGCAACTTTTCAAAGCATTGTTCCCCAGATTTCTGGCATAATCATTTTGATGAATCGGGGTCATTTTTTGTATTACAGACTTGACCAGCTCAGGTCCCAATCCTATTTTCCTACAAGCAAAGCTCCCTCTTCACTTAGAGTAAGAATTTGCTGCATCTTTCTCAAGATTGTCGGGGGCCCCTGTGGTCAGACCTCCTCCACTTCGGCTATGACTTGTCTAATTGATAATAAAATGTATAACATTTCTTGTGTAAATATATGCCTAATTTTGTGACTTTTCTATTACATGTCTATTTCAAGTACCCTTCTGTATTACTGTTTAATTGAAGCCTCATGAAGGTAGCACAAGGGAGTTCTTCCTACGCATTTCACATACTCATCATAGTAAAAATATGTTTGCATTTTTATAAGCAATTTTTCGAAAATCATATTTCCTGCTTTGGGAGAAGGGACATAATTGGACTATATGGTGGATTAAATGTAATTTATTTTAATCTGTAGACTTTAAAGTTGTAGACTGTAGTATTTCATTAAAGTTTGCTCTCGGAAGCCTATTTGTGGTCACGTGTCCAGCCTTGTGTAAATATAAGAGCTATGGAAGTGAACATCATAAAAATCCTACAGAACTAGTAAAAATAAGATTAATCACAGCAGAGTACAGACACCGATGGTAACAACCTGTAATCTAAGGACTGCTTAGAATAATTGCCACGATGAACATGGCTGTATATTAAAGGGAATCTGCCAGTGGGATCGACCCTCCTAGCCATCTAATGTAAATCTAAATCTGCAAATCTGTATCATTACAGAAAAAAATCCACATTTTTCTGAGATCTTAACAGCTCGTTTACCTACTATCGGCCAGACGTAGATCTCCTTTAGAGTCTGCCTCTAGAGCTTATTTTAAAGCACCACTCCAGCGTTTATTTTTATTGCACCGCTGAAGTGGTGCCTTAAATGTAATTCCCCTGCCCCCTGTCTCATACTCACCTAGCGCCACCTTCATCCTCTTCCATCGCCGCTCCCGTCCGTCTACGGTGAAAAGTAACTTGCCGGAAGCTCCTGTGTTTCATGGAGGTAACTTTTCAATGCAAGTCTATGAAAGTCTCGTTCTGGCTCTGAAAGAGTTGCATTGAGCTGTTGTGACGTAATTTATGACGCTGTGGGACCGGGGCAGCATTGGTAAAGGTGAAGCTGCCGGAAGGTGAATTTAAGAATGGGGGCAGGGGACTTACATTTAAAGCGCCACTCCAGCTTTGAAAAAAAAAACACCAAATGCTGGAGTGGTGCTTTATATGAGAGGAGGCGTTATCAGTGTGAGAAATGTGATGGCTGACGGTTTCCTCTCCTGATGTACATGGCTTACACTGGTAACTCCCCCTGTCATTTAAAATAAGCTTTGGAGACAGATTCTCAGGGAGATCTATGTTCCACCCATAGATCTTAATGGTTCATTTACATATTGAGGGAAACTAGGATTTCTTTAAAAAAAGACATCGTATCGCAGATATCAAGGTATCCTTTTATTCAGCTTCCTATGACCTACATGCCCATATCGACAGCTTAAGAGGCTTGATCCTACTGACAGACTCCATTTAAGGCCATCGCAGCGAGTTGTCCATTCACAGAATAAACAGGGCTTATTGGTATCAGCTGCCGCCGCCGCATTTCTGATATTAACATTATATAGGGAGATTTCATTATAATGCTCCAGTAAATTTACTTATTTGGTGATTTCACATCTGAATCCCCTCATTCCTTGTCATTGAATCCGTTCTGCGCTTGCTCCGGTCATCTTTGCTCCTGACTGTTTACTGATTTGCTGCATCACTTCATTGAGATTTCAACTAAACATTAAAGAAACTTATCTCCAGATTTAAAGTGACCACATTTTGTTCTTATTTTATTCCCCCTGCTCCCCTGAGTATTATGCTTTTTTTTTTTAAATCCGCCATACAGATCCAGAGATATCGGGCATTTTATTAAGTGCTAATGTTTATGGTGTTTACCGAGTAGACGTTGCTTACGTGGTAATAATGCCGAGCAGCCTACTGGCGAGTCCTAAAATGATCCTGTGAGCCATGACCTTTTGCTAAAAATTATAAAACATAATAACTGAATGAAAAGGGCCATGTCTCTGGAACCGTATGGCTGATTAAAAAAAACCTTGAATACTCAGGGGAGCAGCATGAATGCTGACCACTTTTGACCTATTGATGGGACCTCTTTAAATCGTGTGTTGGATGGCCCACTTGTCGACTGTTTCCAATATATCAGCAAACCACAAATATACCCAGTTCTATAACTATAAAATCTCTGTGTGTAATACTTTACACCTACTCTGAATTGCATAGGAAGTTTTCATTGTTATTCATGCTGACAACCCGACACCCAATAGGAGCTTGACCCGCATTATATGTAATCCGGCAGGTCAGCGCTACTCTCGTACCGACGCTCCCGCTCCTTCTTCCTTTGACTGTGATGAAAGGTCCTTTAAGGACTAAACTTTTGGATTTCGTACCATATGTGGAGCAATATATGCTGATAATTTAATAAAGAGATCTGTTTTCCTCCATTTAAAATAAATGGCATCCGTAAATTCAGGAGACAAAATGGCAAAGTGTATCGAACCCCTGACTAAATATACAGAAGCCGACTGAAAATACAGCAGCACCGTGCACCAAGATGTATGCAAACACTGAATAGATGAATTATAAACGGCATTACTGCCACATAGACTATACTTATATTATTTAGGTACTTAGCACACAAACTGGCCAATATATGTGGGCCCACCAGCCATGACAAGGCGTACCTTTATTGATGGGATCCTACTAGTGATGTGGCTTTCTTGGATAAGGTGTTATCCGAACATGCTCGTGTCCTAAGCGAGTATTTTTGGCATGCTCGAAAAAAAATGCTCGGTTTGCAGAGCATTTTTTTCGAGCATGCTGAAAATGCTCGTTTAGTACACGAGCATGTTCGGATAACACCTTATCCAAGCAAGCCTCCAGATCACTAGATCCTACTTTATCAGACTTACTCCTCCTTGTCCAAGGACTACATATTTAAAGGGCAAACAGGATCCAGTGAAAATAACATTTTTTGTATAGTTACAAGCATAGTTGCTTGCACCTGTTCACACTTGCTTCATACTATACCTAGGTTCTGGTCAGTTGTTTATTTTTTTCTTGGTAGCATATGTTTGGAGGTAGTCACTGCCTCCATATTTGGCTAAGTGCTACATCCACTATTCAGACAAATGTATTAAGCGTCCAAGAAAGTTTGTACACATGGACCGATGGTTTACGCATTAAAAACAAAATCACAGCATGCACTACTTTGATCCATAGTTTGGATCAGACTCGCCCTTTATCAGTCGATGGGTGCATAAAAAACGGATTACATATGGATTACCATCTGTGTGCCATGCATTTTTCTTGGATACATTTCAATTATAAAGATGTGAAGCTGTATTTGTCCTTCACTATTTATTAAATTGTTCATGTAAAAAATGGATGCCATACGGATGTACAAAACGGACATATGGATTACATGCGGATGTAAAAAAATAGGTGGAATACAGATCACAAATCGACAGATGATTTTGCATACTATTGTGTTAACTTGGCATAATGCTGTGTTTAATTAGTGTTGGATCCTACTTTTATAATAGTGTAACAACTCACGTGGGAAAAACAGGTAAAACACTAACAAAAATGCAACAGGCCCAACCGGTTCCTGTACAGACTAGAGTTTCTGACCACTCATTCCCTAGAAGTCCCTATAGGGGCTGGAGTAGCCCTAACAACAGACTAAATGATGGCAGCTTGGCCCTATGCTGCCTGAAAGGCCGTCGAGCGCTGCATATTCCTCCTAAGGAACCGGAGGGCAGAGCAGAGTGTGATTTACCTACAGAAGGGAAGAAGTGCTGAGATAACAAGAGATATCAGAGTGAGTTAAAACAAACCACAAAATAAAAAGATAAGGTATGTACTGCTAGAGAGTATGCCGCCTACTTCCTAAACAGTAAACAGAAGACAGGTGCAGGGTGAAAAGCATAATCAGCAGAGAGGTAAACCCTAGCTAGTCTTTCACTGACTGGCTTACACTACAGCAGTATGGCTAGATATCCAAATGAGACTATCACCAGCAGGTTGAAAGTATATACCTGAAAGGTGATTGGGCAGACAAATGAATAAATGAAAAGACTGTCAATAAAACAAGGATAATAAAAGACATCAATCACCAGGAGAAAAGATGTCACTGCTGTGGCTCAGCGGATAGAGAAGCAACCAAGCATAGGCGTAAGGGTTTGAATCCAGACTCATGACACCTACTTGCTCTTTACATTTGTAGGCCTCGGTTCAGGGGGAGAGTTGGTTGTGTTTGTGGGAAGAAAATTTTGGTTAATACGGGAGCTGTCAGGTAAAGAAACCGATAATTCCAAGGCTATATAGCGAACTTGACTTTGACAACGCGTTTTGAAGTTTCTCCAACTCCTTCGTCAGATCAGTTGGAGCAACTCCAAAACGCGTTGTCAATAAAGTCAAGATCCTCATGTATTCTTTCAATCTTGTGATGTGAACCTGAAAATGTTAGCGGCTCTATTAAACTGTTATTTTTCGTCTTGTATTCTAATGATCTACACATGGAGCGCCCCTGTTTCTATTCTATTTCATTGTCTCAGGACAGGCAAGTCTGATAGTGTAGATTCTCATCAACCAGAGTATGTCTCGACGTTAGTAAATTAGCCTATTTGTGCGCTAAGTATCTCAATTCTATAATTACAGTGTAATTCTATAATTACAGTCTACATGGCAGTAATGCAGTTCAGCATTAATATATTCCATGCTTGCATATATCTTAGTGCACTGAATGCTGCTGTATTCTCTGGTATGTATAAATTGCATTACTGCAGCTTCCACCGGTTCTCATTTACTTCTTTCTGTTAGGAGCTGCTGATCAGATTTTTTTTTGTGATTTTATATAACATCCCTAGAAATGAAACATTTTCCTGGTTATAAAGTGATATCATTCGAGATAACACTGAAGGCCATATTGCTTCGTGATTGTATATGTCCCATTTAAACGCTTTTCTGTTTTTACTGTACAAAAATGAAAAGCTTTTCAGTAGCCCCGGTGTCTACAACGCAAAAATCATAAGATCACACAGCTTCTATGTAAGACATTGAAATAATATTGACCCACTCGGCGCAAATGTGAACAGATTCCCATGGGCTGCTATCAAACACATTACACTTGTATCATTCATTGCCCTGAATGGAAGCACAGACCCCTGGAGCTACGGACAGCTGGAGAAAAGAAACGTTTATCATAAATAGTTTGCAGACACTCGGGGGGGTAAATTGCGCTTTTCATCCATACCTGCCACGTCAGGTGTCTGGTAAGAACAGTACCATAAGCTTCTCTATTGCATAGTGATAAATTGAGGACTCGTCCTGTGCCACCAATTATATAGGGGTGCTAGGTAACTCTGGGGGGTGGTGGAGATGTTCTACATATAACCAAATTTCTTAGCTGGAAGTTGCAACAGTGCCTCCTGCAGTCTCTAATGTGGTATTACAGCTTATGGAAAAGTCGCATGCATAACTTTCAAACCATCATTTTCAGTATGCATTTCATCATGTTTTAATTAGCTTGGAAATCTCCGGAGAAAAAGATTTGCTTTGTCCTTGACAAGGTAGTTCATGGCTCCTCGGCTAGTGTGGACCTCACGCCATTCTATTCAGATGATGCTGAATGGAAGCCAATTTATCTTTAATGAAGATTTATGTCTTGCACGTCATATCACCTCTCCCTTCTTCTGTCCCATTAAAATCCTTGACCTTTGCATCCATTTATGTCCTATTTTACTTTCCAATAAATGATGCATAATTACTTTCCGTCATTTAACCCCGCAGATGCCAACCCGGGCACATTGTGTGCAGAACAGATTTTATCCTCAGTGTGAGGTTACTGTAAAATTCTTCTGGGCAGTTACGTGCGATTGTGCCAGGGCTTGTCTTCTACACTGCCAGTGGGTATAAAAGTCACTAGAGAACATGTGTAAGTGACAGAATGCCAAATAAAGAGCCCGTGTGTACGCTGGATTATAGGGACAGGAAAAGAGGTAAATGCCCATGGCCTTCCACATCAAGACCTCTGCACTCTCAACCACGACAGTTATTATTTATGCTCCTTGGGGTGGTATGTTTGGACACAATATACAGTGTTTTTTCATCTTGTAATATGTTGCTGATGTGTACAATAAAACCTCTTTAAGACGAATATCTGAAATTGCATTGAAAATTGGTCCTTAAGGGGTCGTCTTTTCTAACATGGCTAGTATTCATAATACAGATGTAGCAAAGGTTACGTGGACTCAGCTAACAAAGCATTGCAACATCAAGGCGCAAGAAAGTGTAATTCAACACCTAACCTGAAGTCGGTCAATGGCTTGTGCAATTTTAGGTTGAAGGGGTTGTCCAGTCTTTCGATAAGTTTGTAGTCACTGTATGTGACGGCAGTCTTCTGAATCCTTTCAGAATGCACACCGTACGCTGTCAGGATTCTCTAATGCGAGAACGAGTGTTCACGTGACCGGAAGTTTGTAATTTGCCTATTTCCAGTCACATTTCATCTAGACATGCTTTGCTTTGCTTGATTCACTTGTATTGAGCGAGGTCGAGTACGTCTAGTCAGCATGTGACTACATGTATGCAAATTGCATACTTGTAGTCGCGTAACTGCCATCTCTCACCGGTAACACAACAGAATCCTGACAGCATGTGGTGTGCACACTGAAAAGATTGATAATTCTGCAGTCACTACTTTGTGACTTTTATCAAAAGATTGGATAACCCCTTTAATTTTTTTAAGTGAGATACAGGAATAGTGGCCGCGGTTGGTACGGCACATCCACTCCTTATCGATTTGCAGTACTCTGCCACAACCACTATACAGTCAGCTCCGCAACTGAGCAGTTGTGGCCATCTCCGACACCAGGAACAGCCGATGAAGAAGAAAAGACTCCATGAGTGATGTGCACACTGTCATGATTCTCCTGTATTCCCCGTGAAAGTGGGCAGTCACATGACTGTATGTATGAAATTTGCATACTTGGGATCACGTGCTGACCAGTCTCTTCTGGCTTCTCTCGATAGCAGAAAATGAAAGAATCCGAAAAAGGCTAGTCAGCAAGCGACCGCAAGTATGCAAATCATGTGACATCAATTCAAGTGCTGATTTCTCAGTAACGGGGGAACGGACCGGCCATGTACTGTAAATATATTGCTGGACTTGTCTTTGAAAGAGCATGTGCATATAAATAGTTAAGAGGGTAAAATCCTGCTCACATATTCCTTTTATTTGTTTATTCTCCATTTCAGCGTTCTTTTAATAATCTGTTGTGAACGTGTTCAAGTTGATAAAATGTAGACGGCACAAGCTGCCGAGCCCAGTGATTGGCTGCAGCTCTGCTGGCATGACATCACCACTGTAATCACAGAAGTAGCTGCGGAGACTCACCTCTACATCTGCGAACTGTAACTGCTGATTTTATTATTTTTAACATGAACTTGATGAATTAGGAAATAAAAAGTTGAAAGGGGAAATGCCCCATTAAAGAAGTCTGTCCCACAAAATGACTGTTCAAAGTCCTAATAAAAATCGGAAGGGAGGGAGAAATGGAAGGAGGGAAGGAAGAAGGTATGTAGGGATGGTGGGAATGAGGTATGGAGGGAACAAGGGAGGGCAGGAAGGATGGAGGGAAGGAGAGAGTGAGGAAAGGAGGGAGGGCAGAAAGGATGGAGGGAAGGAGAGAGGGAGGGAGGGCAGAAAGGATGTAGGGAGTGAGGAAAGGAGGAAGGAAGAAAAAGAGAGAGGGAAGGAAGGAGGGCAGGTGGAAAGCAGGGAGGGCAGGATGGAGGGACAGTGGCGGAGATAGATGGAAAACAAGTAGGACACTAAAGATCGTATTGAGGGTTTCATTATGTCTGAATAAATTTGCACACTGAAGAAATACATTTTATTAAAGCTATTTTCTCTACAATTTGCTGAGCTTCGTTTGAAAAGTCATTGTGCTGCCAGACATCCTGTAAATCTTGCAATGCACTTATTCACTAGGGCTAATCCTTTGCTTTTCCATGCAAATCCATGCCCAGAAATGTAGCAGAAAATGCTATTTACAGGCATGGGATGTAGATTTTGGTTGGATTTTTTCACAAATTTCACTCAATCTGCTTTCATAGCATAATAATAATAATCTTTATTTTTATATAGCGCTAACATATTCCGCAGCGCTTTACAGTTTGCACACATTATTGTCGCTGTTCCCGATGGGGCTCACATTCTAGATTCCCTATCAGTTTGTTTTGTTTTTTTTTAGTGTGGGAGGAAACCGGAGAACCCGGAGGAAACCCACGCAAACACGGGGAGAACATACAAACTCCTTGCAGATGTTGTCCTTGGTGGGATTTGAACCCAGGACTCCAGCGCTGCAAAGCTGCAGTGCTAACCACTGAGCCAACGTGCCGTCCATAATAGGGGTAAGGACTCATTCAGACGTCCTTGCATATCTGTCTGAGCACGGACCGCCATGCACGGACTGTCTGAGGGTCTACAGACCCAAGCGTCACAGCCTCATAGACATGCATGACGTTGTCACGCTAAAATCAGGAGTCCTGCGGCCAGTCCGTGCATCGCGGTCCTGAGAGATTTGCATGGATGTCTGAATGGGCCTCAAATCTTTCCATCAGCAGGTGGGGAAAGCCGCCATCATAAATAGATGGGACTCTTCCTTTATTGCCCTGGCCACCTATTGCGAAGACTAAACTGTGAGTCTGACCAACCAATACCATATTTTTAACAACGGACACAGACAACTGCATGCTACTCACAGAGATGGCAGCATTTCAGGGGTTAATACTCGTTCCTTGACCTATATTTCCTATTACTTTAGTATACAGCTAAATGGTGTGATTATGCTGCGCTGGACATAATGGCGATGTGTAACTAACCATATATTATGTATATTGTGTGATGCTGCACATGAGACAATAGAAGTTCTCTTTGTATTCTGCGAGGATTATATGTAATAATGTGATGCCGTATATGGCTTCTCACGTCACGCACACCTGTACGCGGCTCTCATGCGGGTCAGGTACCAGGCTCATTGTCTACTTAAAAGTTCTAGTTTCATTTACTTCTCTGTAATGTGCCCATACATTAAATTTATAGATTAGTTTACAAGTCAGCACGATTAGTGAGTACAGGCAATATCAGACATTACAATGCTCATTTTATGCAAAATCCATTAGTGAAGAAATATGTTTAGAATTGGTTTTGAGGCAGAATTGCAAAAGTCCTTAAAAACGTAAGAGCGAATTTTGGCCCCCATTCATAATTTTGCAGTAACAAGCGGTGTGCTATAAAAGGTGAAAAAACTGTGAATGCGGGAGATAGAGAAAGCAAGTCAATTGTAAACTTGCTTATTTTTATGCTGTTTAACTAATCAAAGCAATTTAAGAACTGGAGAACCCCCTTTAAATCCATGAATTGTGGTAACCAGAAAGTTACACGATGAATGTTTCACACCGGATATGCACTTCTTCTGGCCCATGGAGGGAGTAATTTGTACTCCCTCTCGGAATGTCAATTTTGGAAACCACCATAGATAAGCTGAGCGATTTCGATAGGATTGTCAGCCACGAGCAGCTTGGAGTTGCCAGCGGTATTCTGAGAAGTGAATAGGGCTTCCAATTTCTGTTATGTCACAGGTCAGATAAAATAACTCCTACAGAAGGAAATGTTAATAGTTCACGAATAGATCGGTCTTCTTGTCTGAAAGGAGAAAAATTTGCCTTTTTCATCATAGAAAGTTCTGATTCGTTGCTATTGGACTCTAAAACCCTGCATGAGGCCTAGGTCATGACATGAAACAATATGGTGGTTTTGTGCAGTGGTGTAATATTTGTATGATGCACGATATAGCAGGTCTGTCTAGTTGCTGAAAGAATATGAGTGGCACTTAATAAAGACGAAACCACCAGAAGAGTGGTGAACTTTCTGAGAGAAGGTTCACTGTCATACCTAAGTTATTCCTTGACAGACGCATGATAAGTAGTGTGCTAGGAGCACCTACCATACTTCTTTGTAATCTGCAAATCAATTTTTTACATAGGCAACATTCTCCACTTATAAGGCATTTGTCTTTTCTCCCACCCCTCACTCCTAACTCCTCAATTTATCTTTTCCTTACAAAAATAGTTCAAACCTGTTTTGGAGTAAAAGCACGACACATAGCCAACTCATTGAAGTATCAGGTTATACAGCCTATTACAGGCTATGAAAAAGATAGAGGAGAGGAGCCGGGAACGTCCTAGACACTGATCATGCTGGAGCTTCTAGCAATTGATGTATTTCACTTTAGTTCAGGATTCACAGCTACACGGCTCAGTCCAGTTGTACAATTGTATTCATCTTACTGCTACGCCTGTCTGCCTGCTACATATGTACTCGAGAGAAGAATGTAATGTTTTTGGGAGATGACATATCAGCTAGACTCCATCCTCTAGCTCAGAGAGAACTAAAAATTAGAACTAGAGCCTCTATAGGGAAAATGCAAGATACACATTACATAAGAACCAGAAATAGGTTGACGCCCCTGTTCCAACTACGGTACTTACAAATTTGGGTTATGAACAAACCTACAGAACTTGTATCTTGTTCGTATTTCGGTAACTGAATTAGTCTCTGATATTGGTCCAGCATAGACTCTTAGTCTTCCCGTGTTTTAATGCCCTTACCTACTATAATGTCTCACCATTCTAAAATTTTCCATCTCCAATGACAACAAGACTTACGGAGGGCAGACATTTTTGTAAAAAAAAAATATAGTATATTCTCTTCACTGCACAAGCATTCTTCCCAAAATGTAATCATTGGAGGACTTTTAAACTCCGAACCCCAATCTACCAAGGGTCATTAACAAAACCTCCAAGAAACTCTGGAGCCTAGTCATGTGTACTAATAGAGTAACATTTATGGGTTTGTTCTGATCAAAGGTTCTCTGTCAGAGTCAGAAATCTGAAGACTCAGTCCTGATACTACTTATAATCCCTGAAAAATGAAGAGTCACCCACTCCAGCATTTCATCATGGTTTACATTACAAGTCTGATCCTTCTGCTCTGCTCACAGACCTTGACAAAGCTGTCATCAGCCACTGTGCTGAAGGGCCATCTGATAAGTGGGCACAATCAGTAACTAGAGAGCCAGAGTATCATCTCCTCTTCAGTTGCAGGCATTTAAATTGTACAAAATATCTGTAAAGATGGAGTTCATCCCTGTCTAGAATGCTAGAAAGATATTATCAGAGTTGAGAATAAGTTAACCCTTAAATCTGTAGCAGGAAATGCCTAAGTACTGTTACTCCTAATAGGGCGTAGAAGAGTTAAGGTGCGTTCACACATCCTTTTGAAATGTGCGAGTGCTGTCCGATTTTTTTATTGGACAGCACTCATAGTCATAGAGTCTCACGGATTTATTCACACATCTGTGAAATTTGACAGATCCTAGAATGAGATCTGTGTAACCCGAAGAATGACCTATAATGATCTAATGTTGGGGATCAGAATAAGATATACTCAGTGGGTCTGTATGCCGTATGAAGGAGAGGAAAATGAAGTCAAGGTAGGGAGAATGAAGCCTAAGAAGGGAGAATGAAGCCAAGGAAGGGAAAATGAAGCCAAGGAAGGGAGAATGAAGCCAGTGAATGGAGAATTAAAACAAGGAAGGGAGAATGATAACAAGGAAGGGAGAATGAAGCCAAGGAGGGGAAAATGAAAACAAGGAATGGACAATGAAGCCAAGGAAGGGAGAATGAAAACAAGTAAAAGAGAATGAAGCCAAGGAAGGGAGAATGAAGCGATGGAAGGGAGAATGAAGCAATGGAAGGGAGAATGAAGCCAAGGAAGGGAGAATGAAGCCAAGGAAGGGAGAATGAAAACAAGGAAGGGAGAATGAAAACAAGGAAGGGAGAATGTAGCCAAGGAAAGGAGAATGAAGCCAAGGAAGGGAGAATGAAGCCAAGGAAGGTAAAATGAAAACAAGGAAGGGAGAATGAAGCCAAGGAAGGGAAAATGAAAACAAGGAAGGGAAAATGTAAACAAGGAAGGGAGAATGAAAACAAGGAAGAGAGAATGAAGCCAAGGAAGGGAGAATAAAGCCAAGGAAGGGAGAATGAAGCCAAGGAAGGGAGAATGAAACGATGGAAGGGAGAATGAAGCCAAGGAAGGGAGAATGAAAACAAGGAA
>VIAB01001959.1:152989-165809 GCA_009801035.1 Oophaga pumilio | reverse complement strand
AACTAACAAATAAAGTAGCATTTTGTAGCGCTATAGCATGCAAACTTGAAATATGTGAAATTGGAATAGCTTTACTGCTCTAGAAAATATGAAAAAACGAAGATACTTAACACATAAATTGGCCAATTCATGTATGCCCAGCAGCCACGACAAGGCAATCCTCTTTGTTGGGAACCTAACCTAATGTGATTCATCTCCTGGGCTGATGACCAACATTTATATGGGTTGGTAGGATCATGCTGTGATTAAAACTGCTAGACGCTGATCAGTGGAGTGCTTGGTCAGAGGACCTACATATATGCATATATCAAAAACTGACTGTCACTTCCAAACAGTGAACAGGTGCATACTAAGAGTAGCCACCTCCATATATAATTAACAAATAATGTAGCGCTATAGCTTGCAAACTTGAAATATGAAATTGGAATTGCATTACTGCTCTAAAAAATAGGAAAAAACAAAGATACTTAGCACATAAATTGGCCAATTCATCTGTGCCCAGAAGCCATGACAAGGCGATCCTCTTTGCTTGGAACCTAACCTAATGTGATTCATCTCCAGGGCTGATTGCCTTCATTTCTATGGGTACGTAGGATCCTGCAGTGATTAAAACCGCCAGGGGCTGATGGGTGGAGTGCTCGGTCAACGAGTCTATACATAAATATCAAAACACTGACCATCAATTCCAAATAGAGGACACGTGTGAACAGGTGCAAGCTAAGGATGGCCATCTTGACATGTTTCACATAAGATCTCATTCCGTTGTCAGTGATTTTTCTGTCAATCAAAAAATGGTCGGGGTTTCATCAGTGACTTTGATCCGATTTTCATCAGTGTGTAAGTTTTTACCAATCGGTGTCAAATTTAATTGCCCTTTAAAAGGTTTTAAGCCATTTTGTAATAGACCCATATGCCACTTATTAGTTGTCAGAGGAGACTTTTGCCACCTTTAATCAACTGATACTAACTCTATAGCCTATATAATAACACGCCGGTATACAGAGTGAAAATTACTGTTGTGGAGGATGGGCAAAAGACCCCATCCAGTCGCGTGAACAGAAGCCTGGTGCCATTTTAGGATATCCCATATACTTTACCTTTACACAATTTACTATGCATTAAAACACTTGGTCATAGTCGTTTGTTCTGTCATAGACCTAATAACTGATATTTTGTTTGCGGGTCCCCTCGTCTTTCTGGATAGATGTTGTAGGATAATTACACGAGTTGTTTGAATCACACTAGCAAGATCTATTCCCTGCATAGAAACTCCTGCCAAGAATCATTAGAAATATGCAAATGTGCAGTGACGACCTCGATTTGGCATCCAAAATTGGGTTAGGTATTTATGCTTTAGGTTTATATGGGAAGAATTTAATGTGTAATACCGATCGTAAGTAGGGGTTTTTACTTGACCCTTTTGTCAGGTGATGCCCAACGAACATATTTTCTGTGCATCCATTGACACCATAACGATTCTATTCATTTAATTCCACTTTTGTGCCCTTAAGACCAACTATAGATGCTTTAATAGCATTAAATGTGCCAGAAATGTAAGCAGGATCATAGGGTCATCTGTTCAGTTGAACTGTGAAAACTGAAATCTCTCTCTTCATCTCTAATTACTTGGATTTTCTAGTAGCGTTTAAAAAGGTTCTTGAATTTTTGAAAATGATCCTAAAATCACTTACTGCACTTGAAGAACTGCTCCTCTTGCTTGGGACAGACCAATAATTTATGGTCAGAAGTTAGCAAATTCCACTTAATCTCTGTGGGGTCCAAGGGATGAGATGAGATGACATTTGGTCATCTATGAAAACTATTAAAATGTGAAGGACTTTATTCTGCTCTTGCTTTCCGCTATGTCAGTGCACGAAAAAGCCACCATGGGTCATGAGCGCTCCCCTAGCTGCATAAAGGTACATTTGCTTTTTTTTTTCTCTTCTAATTAGTGAAGAGTGAAACCGGCAAAATTCGAATTTGGCAGCGCAATACAAATCAAATTTCCTGGCCAAAGTCAAGTAACGTTATTTAATGCAAATTGAATGTTCCTTGTAAAGCTCTGTGGTCTTTCTAGACCCCAGAGCAAAAAAAACAACAAAAAAACCCTGGAATGAAAAAAAAAAAAAAAAACTTCACCTCACTGCTCACTGGTTCCACCTCTTCCACCCTTGCTCTCTGCTTGTCCTCTTTGGCTCTACCAGCATTTTCACTTGGGGCTTCTGGAACAGAGTAGGCTTCAGATGACACAAAGTGCAACGTGGAGCTGTGACATGAACCTGAAGTGCTATCAAGGTCACAGGTGACTCAGGTTGTGATGTCTGAAGCCTACTCAATGCCGGTAGCACCCTGGCTGAGTGGTCATGATAGAAGAGCTTGATAGGATGCGAGGAGAACTCGCATTGATGGACCAAGTGAGGTTTCTTTTTTGTGCCCCATGTTCATTACGTTTTGAGGTCTCAAAATACCCTAAAAACATAAGGAACATCCAATACACATTGAATAACCTGACGAGGCCACTGATGCACCATCACTGAGTGAAGATGATGCAGGGGCTGAAGAAGAAGCACAGAAGATCGAATACTAGAAGAACTGTTGGAGTGGGGAGTCTATGGCAGGAAGATAGGTGAGCGGCTAAGTTTATTTTTTCCACAAAACAATTCAAATTTATTTTTTTTTACTAATAAGTATCAAAACCTTTTGTAAAATTTGTGGCAAATTCAATTTCTCCTAGAACCGGTTCGCCCTAGTTTTAATACTAAATATTAAAAATCAGTTAGGACGTCCATACACATACTGTGCATCATCTCTCCTTTCCTTACCCATACATTCTTGTTCAATAGCACATATGTGTCTAGTAGGAAGAGACGAGAGCTGTTGCTACCAGACAATTCCAGTGTGGGTTACTTCCCCTGAGAGCAAAATTATTAGGCATGTTAAAATCCAACTGCCCGATCCTTATTTCGGCGCTCGAGCAGAGGAAATTCTATCAATCAAAGTAGTAACAGCAAGGAGATTATTTAAGACCTAACTTTTAATATAAATGTCTAAAAACAGGGGAATCAATATCTTTGGACACAACCAATTCCAATCCTTATTTCCCCCAACATTCTGATAGGTGATGTCAAAGGAGAGTGGAGAAGCCCCTATAGACATCAGATTGTTGGCTTGTAGGAATCCAAATTCTTATTTTACCTAAATCCGTCATAACGTAAGAGTTGAGAGACCCCATACTCATACAAAAGTCACCGGAGCCTCCTCAAACTGGGAGGTTCAGCCAACAAGCATCTGATGTGTATAGACAGCTTTAGACCTATAAAATGAGCTACTTCCGCAACCTGTAAAAGTGAGGACCACACTATTCTTGGACTTGGCTTAATAAATTTCAGTTTGTAAATCAATGTGGTGGAAAAAATAGAAATAAAAATAAATTAAATATCTATCTTAAGGTTTCCATACACCTTAGCTGTTAGGCGAATGCTCACTCTGCAGACAGCCATCTCTCCTCATTCTGCCATTCTCATGAACGTTTGACTTCATTGGTGAGGAGGATGGAAGCCATTTCCAGGAGTTTCCAGGAAGTACAAAAATAGTGAGTTTTTGAATTCAAAATGCCTTTTCGGATCTCTTTCAATATCGGGAGAGAGTCTGATGGCCCCTAAGCACATTAGATGGCCATGAGGTCTCAGAAAAATCAGCAGGTTTGACCAGTTTAAATCTAATGTGCACAAGAGGCCTTAAGCGAGGCTTGAAAGAAATCTGTCAGTAGGATTAACCCTCATAAGCCATCTAGATGGGCCTGTAGGTCATAGGAAGCTGAAGAAAATGGTACCTTGATATCTGCAATCCAATGTCTTACTTCAAAGAAATTCCTGTTTTCCTTAATATGTAAATGAGCTGCTAAGATCTATGGGAGGGACATAGATTTTCCTGAGAATCTCCCTCCAGAGCTTATTTTAAATGAAAGATGTCATTACCAGAGTGAGACATGTAGATCAGAAGAGCAGACTGTCAGCCATTACATGTCTCACATTGGTAGCACCCCCTTTCATTTAAAATAAACTCTGGAGGCAGATTCTCAGGGAGATCTATATCCGGCCCATAGATCTTAACAGCTCATTTACATATTAATAAAAACATGGATTACTCTGGAACAAGACATCGGATCAAAGATATCAAGGTGTCATTTTATTCATCTTTTGATGATGGCTTAGGAGGGTTGATCCTACTGATAGATTCCCTTTAGCTGTCTTATATTGCCGTTTACCCTGACCAACTTTCTCTTGATGATAGATGTCAAAGGAAAATTGGATTGGGCTGTTGGATTCTCTTGGTTCTCTTGGGAGATAAGACCCTGTAGCTTACTCTCCCTGTCTAGAACACACATGCATGCTCAGACATGGCAATCATTCATGTGTTCGGGAGTGGGGTGGGTTGGAGAAGCTGATGGCCGTACAGGTTACAGCTAAAGTGCATAGCCGGCTTTAGAGGTCTAGTTTATCAGATCAGTCTGGGTTTTTATACGTTCTCTGAGCTATTTGTATACCATCCTCCTCTGACTCTTGATATTAGAACCTGCAGAGAGGAAATCTTTAATCTAAAAGGCATCAGGATAAATAGTGAAAGGGGAGGTGGGAAGAATTGCAAATTCATCAACAGGAAGGGACAATTAGCCTTTGGGGACAGTTGGGAAGTTAAGTACAGCGAGTTATTGACTACTAGTTTACTACATTAGTGCACAATTAAAACCTACTTCAGGGATATCAGTAAACTGTTAGCTGGGATTAAAGCCTTTATTCTGTATGGAAAATATATAATGTGGGTCCATAAAAATAATTATAAGGAATTTCTTACAAATAGTTAAAGCAATCCAAAAAATGCAGAATTCTCCTCTACTTTTATTCATTAAAGAGTTTTAGAAAGAAAGAATACATTTTTGCTTTGGACAGCAACACATGACCGCTGCAGCTAATCACTGGCCTCAGTGGCGATGTCGAAGTAGACGGTAGGAGATCGACCCGTTGTAGACTGGGTTCAACATGGAAGCCAACATCGGCAAGGAGCAGTGAAGAGCTGGCACTTAGAGCGGTAGAGGCTCCAACAGGTAATGATTAATTATTATATTTCGAAAAATCTGACTGATAACGGTGAATATTGAACATTTCAAAATCAAAACTACGATTTCTCATTGCTTTTTTGTTAAAATGGCATTAACCAATTCCAAGAAGGTCCAGTCAGAATGGAAAGGTAGCGCTACCGCTCCAATTGTCCTCTATGGGACTGCCAAAAAAAAAGTCAAGAGCTGGACATGGCTATCTCCGTGACACTCATTCGTGCCCAAACTCATTCGTGGACTCCATTCTTGGGACTGGTAGGGGTCCAAGTGATCAAACTTTAATGTTGGAAATACCTTTTTTGGCATCATGTCTTCCGTTACGAAACAAGACTTGCTTGAAAAAAATCAAAACTAATTTTGAAATTGAAAATTTTGTCCTTCAGTATTTTACATAAGTATTTGCAAGCCAAAACCAGGAGTGGAACAATCAGAGGAAAAGTATAATAGAAACGCGTCACCACTTCTGTATTTATCACCCACTCCTGGTTTTGGCCTACAAATACTGATGAAAAATACTGACCAAATACTGAACATGTGAATGTGACCTTATTGTATTGATACAACATTCTAACTGTATGAGCTCTTTTTTATAGAAAAAGTTTGATCATGAATTGTTCCCAATGAGCCTCAGTGATCCATGTGACACATAGGAAGAGCACCAAGATTAGACATTGTACAGATTTTGAATGAGAGCTTAATGTCTCTACCATTTTTTAATGTTTTCAAACCCCTTTCGCCCCATAACTTTTTTTTTATTTTCCTTCAATATGGCCAAGTGAGGGATTTATTTTACCACATAGTGTACTGGAAAACGGGAACACAATTCCAAGTGAGTTGAAATTGCAAAAAAAGTGGTGCAAATCCACAATTTTTTTGGGGTTCTTTATTTATCATATTCACTAAATGCTAAAACTGACCAGGCAATATGATACTATTATAGATACTAATTGCCCCATATTAGAGGAAAAATGGCTTCTTGATGCAATTTGGACCAAATCATCGGATCAGTGTTTTTCTTAAATCATTGTACAATTTTGAAAAATGTTAAAAAATTAGAACTTCTAATGGAAACCAGACTAATGAAGCCAACAGGTAAATCAACGACGAGTGTGAAATCCAAAGTAGACAATTATTTACCTGTCGGAACTAAATAGTAGCCTTGACAGAAGACCTAGGAGGCCATGTGTCATTTCACGCACCCATTCAGTAATTTTAAATGGTAACTGTTCAGTGATTTTGGTGCTAGTGACTGGAGAATTAGGAAGTCCCATTGTTTTTGGTCACACTTTAGATCCCACTTTTACACTTGGTCAATGGAAAGTGGTAGATAAGTTTATTTACTTTACCAACTCCTACATAAGAACAGATCATTAAGCCGTCACTTTCTAACATCTACTTTGAAGTCTAATTTCCTGTACAGGTTATTGGTAACTTATTGATTACGAATTGTGTATTGGGGAAGGTTTTTTTTTCCCACCAGTTTCGACAAAAGGTCAATAAGACTTTAACAAACGCTCAACATACAAAGCGTATCAAACAAGAAGAGCAAACAATCAAATGTCTTTAATGGAGTTACCAAGTGATCAAAGGTTTGGAGATTGGATGCTCTTTCCTTTTCCCAAAGCTCCAGAAGAACATTATCACACATGGAACCAATCTGTAGGCAAACGTGATCAAAATCTGGTAATAGGGTTCAATTTATATGCCGAGAATATTTAACCTTTCGGTTGCCAGCCTGAAAACTTCATCTCCGTTCAACGCACGGCTGGATATTCCGATAGGAGTCGTTAATGGTATTTCCACCGCAGAGATAGGCATAAAGGAGAACAGTGAGAACGCATCTGCTTTTTGTGTCTTTTCTCATTTTTCTTTTCTTTAAACTTCAAGGTTTTAGTACTGGTGCCATAAATCTATTGACCCTAGGTGAGAAAAAAAACTTTTATTATTTCCATTTGTGGATTCCCCATACGGTGGGGGAAACAGATGTGATGATTTAAGAGAGCGAATGTATGTTACTATAAACACTTTTCGTTCAGGCGTATTTTCTACTGTGCAAATCAGAAGAGCATGTCCGTTGGGCAGTCCTGTAATGTGATCCCACCTGAAAACTTTAAACTTATGTATCATGCATTAGAACTAAAAGTCAACCTACAGTAGACACATTGGCAATTTTAAAGGGGTTTCAGGACTACAAACAGGGACATGTGTAGAGCCACATCGAACATGTGCAGGGCCAAAGGGTGCAACTGGGACTAGCCCGTGCTGGAGGGAGGTCGCCAACACCAGCAGCTATTTCAGCCGGTTGTGCATCCAAAGACACACATTTAGCTAACATATATTGTGGCGCAAAGACCCGCCGGGTCCCAGCACTGCAATACACACAGTCGGCGTGCTACTTACGGGTGGCACATGGCAGACATAAAACCCTTCCCATTGCTTGCACACTGCAGTTATTTGCCGGCACCTGTGCCTGCTATAGAAGAGGGTGTTACACATCGTGGGAGTGGAGTAAAGTAAGAAGAATCATTTCTTTTTTTATATTTGTTGGAGTAGAATGGAAAATAAGGACGTTGTAACTGGCCAAGGACGGAGGACATTATACCAAAATGGGGGACATCATTACTGAAAGGGACATTATTACTGGAAGAGGCCAAGGATGGATGGCATTTTACCTGGAAGGGGCCCAGGATGTGGAACCTTATACCGGGAAGGGACCTAGAATGTGGGACATTATACCAGGAAGGGGTCAAGGATGGGGGACATTATACCTGAAACAGGCCAGAATTGAGGACATTATACCAGGAAGAGGTCAAGGATGGGGGACATTATATCTGAAACAGGCTAGAATGGAAGACATTATACCAGGAAGAGGTCAAGGATGGGGGACATTATACCTGAAACAGGCCAGAATGTAGGACGTTATACCAGGAAGAGGCCAAGGAAGGGTGACATTACTACTACAAGTGGACTAGGATGGGGATATTATTACAGGAAGGAGTCAGGATGGAGGATATTATTACTGGATGGGGCCCAGGACTGAAAACATTATTACATAGAGGGAAACATTTTTTCAAAGGATATGGAGTGGTAAAAGGGCCCATACATTTGACAAACATGCAGTTGTGGCCCCCTGTCCAAATTTTGCACTGGGGCCTATCGAAATCTCAAAACGCCACGGAACACGTACCAATTATAGTCTAATCTGTGAAAAACACAGAACATGGTGAAAAACAGATGCCTTTCTAAAATGTCCTAGATCTGTGGAAAAAAAAACAAGCTATACACTTAAAGCTGTGTTCACATGTTGTGGCCGCGGTGCAATTTTTGCCGCATTCATGGCAAAAAAAACATTACGGCTCTATCACGATTGCGGCAAAAATCCACAACTTGGCTGCAACGTGTGAGCGCAACCTTTCACTTGAAGCCCATCTAGAAACTTGGTTAAATCGGATCTAAAATTGGTAACTCAGGAAAGTAACAAAAACTTGTCCTATGTACACCTTTCTCTCACGTGAAAAATTGCCTGAAAAATAGAATTCCTGAGACAAAGAGAAACGCAAAAATGCACATTATTTTTAATATTACCCTATTGACAAACATCTCGCTGCAAAAAAAAACTCCAATAAAAACGTTGGCGACATTCCCGTTTTATTTGGTACGTGCTTTGTGCAAAAAAGTAAATGCAAATACGTTCCAAAAATAAAAATGCAGCAAAGTAACAGTTCATTTTGGGATAAAATGATCTGTTTATCTTCATGCACTAATGTTTTTACAGTATATATTGTATCCATCCTCCCGGTCCTAATTGAAGTAGAATTTGGACTATGGGAATCTAGTTTATTTATATGGATTTCTTCGGTCAGTAAACTGATATCCTTAATGTTGACATATTGAGTTGGTTCAAGCTGAAGCTGTAATGATTTTTCCCTAACAGGCAGTATGTAAATATACCGAGCCATTTATACAGCTTTAGAAATCAATATGTTTATAATTGCAAGTGATTCTGACTATTAAGAGTTCATTGCATTATCAGCCTAATGACTTGAACTACACAGACAAAGATGTTTAGTCTTCGGAGAAAATTGAGTTGTTAGAATGATTCCTATCTGCAGTTTAAAAGTTGTCTGGCGTAAAAAAAACAAAAACGTGTTGTGGAAACAGCGCCCCTTTGGTCTATGGGCTATGTCTGGTATTGCAGCTCAAACTTGAATGACAATTTACTACACAATATTTGAACCTTTATTTTTTTATCATTTTGTCCAGCGTTTTGAAACTTTGCAAATTCCATTTTTTTTTTCAAGAAATTTATCTTCATTCCTGTATAAAAATGCATGTAATTGGCGTCCAAATCCCGACTTTTCCCTATTTGCTGCCTTCAGTTGCATTGATCTCAGAATGTATTCATTTGGAGTACAGCTGATGGCAGTGATGGGTCAGCTCCTATCTCCTCCTCTGAGTGTTCTCCTGCAGCCGCTTATCCCCAGAGTCAGGGCTCATAGAGAACTGAAGATAAATCTCATATCATAGTGATTTGCAAAGTTTTATAGCTTTCCATGCTGGACAAAATCTATAAAAAAAAATAAAATGAAATTTGATTTACTCTCTAAACAGATGTGCCTCTGTTTTTTGTTAAAAATGTTAGGGAAAGGAGCTAGCATTGATCTTCACTGTTTAACCTCATTAGATGCAGCAATCATGAGACCTTTGCATCTAAGCGGTTAGATGGAAGGTTTCAATCATATAACTCATAGGTTTCGATATGCCGGTAGCAGGGAATGATATAGTTTGTAAGGTCGGTGTCACACTTGCGTGTGTGATGTGAGAAACTCGCATGAATCTCTCGCATCAACACCCGGCACTGCCGCCGGCACTCGGACCGTAGGGTGCGGCAGCATAGAAATACGTACATGTAGCCGCACGCTCCGGTCCCAAGTGCCGGCAGCAGTGCCGTGTGTTGATGCGAGAGATTCATGCGAGTTTCTCGCATCACACACGCAAGTGTGACACCGGCCTAATATAGAGATTTGCAGTGTTTTATAACAGTTATCAAGTGATCACATGGTCAAGTCCTCTCGTTGCAAGTCCGGGAAATGCGCACCTGAACAACCACTAGAATGAGTTCTATTGAGTGTGTAATGGGAGAGCGAAAAAAAGCTGTGAAGGGTACAGGAAGAGCATTACTGTGGCATGAGTAGGGTATCTCCTCCTCTAAGGCTCAGTTGAAAGACACAGTTGGAACTGTAGTTTGCGCTTGAAATAGCCTCACACCGAGAAGAATCAGAAAAACTATTGTGGCAGTTGGTCTGTGAATTGGGTTATGGGGGCCGACACATATTCACCTGAAATGTATTACAGTGAAAAGACCCAATGACTTGCTGCACTACAATAAATGCCATTGACCAATCAGAGCCTGGCAGCTGATATCGGCATGCTTGTCAAAGGCGGCACATGGCAGTGACGTCATATGTCTTGCGTGGTGGCCATGCCGGAGTCAGCTGCCGGCCTCTGATTCGGCATGTCATGCTAAGAATCTAAGAATAATTGTTTATGTCTTGGAGGACATTACCACCAGAAGGGGCCCAGTAAGTTCTCCTTGAATGGAAGACTTCAAACTGAGGCTGAACAGACATCTGTCTGAGATGGTTTGATGAATCCTGCATTGAGCAGGGGTTGGACATGATGACCTTAGAGGTCCCTTCCAACTCTAACAATCTATAATTCTATGATTCTATGAGGATGGGGGACATTATTAAAAAAAGGGGCAAGGATGGAGGGGACATTATTACCAGAAAGGGCACATTATTACTGGTAAAGATCCACAATGGGGCCTTTAAACCCTTCACCATTGAGCCTGTTTTAATCATCCTGACCAAATTTTACAATTCTGATCAGTGTCACTTTATGTGGTACTCTGGAACGCTGCAATGTATCCAGCTTTGTCTTAATTTTTAGAAGGGCACAAATCTGTGGTTGACCGTGCTTTTATGCACGCCTGAAAAGACGGATACCGCCGGATAATAGGTCAGACGACATCCACAGTGACTCCATCTGCCTCAATATAGGGGATCTTCTGCTGGGGGTTTCATCTGAATCACGTAGTTCAGAGATTTACATGAAAACCCCGATGTAATCGCTCAGCGCAGAGCACAGGATAAATGTGAGCTGAGCCTTACTGAGATCCTTGGGATGCAGAGTGAACAAATTAACAGCAGGTGAAGAATTAGTTTTATTTATTTTTTACGTCGTTCCTCATGTGGTATAAGTGATTAGGCGGCTTTATTCTTCGGGTTGGTGTGATTACAGCGATACCAGATCTATAGCATTTTTTTATGTTTGGCTGCTGTCACACACTAAAGGACGCTTTTTTTTGCAAAATAAAGTTTTTGCATCGCCATATTTTGAGAGCTATAATTTTTCTACATTTCTGCCATCATGTGTGTGCTTGGTTTTTGGGGGAGAGTTGACATACTTATTGCTATCATTTTCGGGCACATAACATTTTATGATCGCTTTCCATTCCGATTTTTGGAAAGCAGAATGACCAAAAACCAGCAATTCAAGAATTTTTTTTTTTTATACCATTCACCATATTCTTCTGGTCAGTAAGATTATAGCAATACAACATTTATATCATTTTTATAATTTATGTTATGCTAGTTTTACACAAAAACAATTTTATAGAAAAAAAATTATTGTTTTTCATCGCTATATTATTATAATTTTTTTATTTTTCTACTGATGGAGCTGTATAGTGGCTGTTGTTGTAGGACAAGATGATATTTTTAGCTACACCACTTTTGTTTATTTTTCCTTTTAGGTCGCATTTTATCTCACCTTTTTTGGTATTATGATTGAAAAAGCATAGTTTTTTTGTAATATTTTTAATTTTTTCATTGAAGGGTTTAAATATTGTGACTATTTAAAGGTGGGTCGTTCCAGACATGGCGATGCCAAATATGTGTATTTTTTTACATAAATAAAACATACAGTATTTATTGGTTTAATTTTTTTTTCTATTTTAAAAAATATTTTTGATTTTTTTTTTACATTTTTGCCTTAGCCCCTCTTTTTGACTTTAACTTTTACCACTCTGATTGCTAGTATAAAGCATTGCACTGCACCAGCACTGCAATGCATTATACCTGTTAGGGCGGTACTGACAGAAGAGTCTTAGATCATGCTCTGAGCAGGGTCTAACAGGCTCGCCATAGGTGGCTGACCGGGAGGTTGTCATAACTACGTCGGGTTGTCATGGCAAAGATCAGGCTCTCGCGATGACATTGCGGGAGTGTCGATCTGAGGGAGAGGGAGCCTTCCAAATGCTGCGATCGCTATCGATCACTGCATTTAGGGGGTTAAATGGCCTGTGGCAGTGTGGGCATTGCATCTCGGCTATAACTTAAGCTGATATCCCAGGAGCGATTTTGTGGGCATTGCTCCTGTGCCTACAAGATCGCCAAGATGTAAATTTACGTAGTTTTGCGGGAAAACCTTCCTTACCATAATGTCAAATGTTGGGAAGGGGTTAATAAAGGAACCCAGGATGGGGAAGAGTATTTAATAAAGGGGCCCAGGATGGAGGACATTACTTAATAAAGGGGTCCAGGATAAGGTACAATACTTAATAAAGGGGCCCAGAATGGGGGACATAATAATATGAAGGTGCCCAGGACTGGGGACATTATTATAGGAAGGGGCCAAAGA
>VIAB01001959.1:75337-122711 GCA_009801035.1 Oophaga pumilio | reverse complement strand
GAAATGAAAAATAGTGAAAAATAAAATAAAAATAGTGAAAAATGGAAAAAGGGTCTCAGAAGAATCTACACTTACAGTACTTTTAGGGTCTCCAAGAGAAATCACTAGCAGTATACCATCACTTACTAAGAAGTTAAATTACTGGTATATACTTACATATTTAAGGATGTCATTATTGAAAATGGTGGCGTAATACTTTCAGTGTAGACAACTAAGCACCAAAACTCCAGCTTCTTTGCCCTAGACGTAGGTTGTTCATCACGAAACACCCAGACCCATGTAAAATAATAAGACCCATGTAAAATATCAAATAATTAAGAATGTTTAAAACAAAATATGGGATTGTTAGTTGTTGCAGCAGCCGCAGCCCCCCACAACAGCCCCAGGTATTTGTTAGCGAGCATTTAATGTAATTTATTAGCTTTTTCCCAGACTCGTAGAACCATTTTGGCTCCAGTCCTGACATTCACACAGCCCAAATGTGTATTTTCTAGCTTTAGTGTAAAAGCTTCTATTAATAACATGATTGGTACAGCTTTCCGAGCACTTTTTTACAGACTCGGTAAATGGTGTCATATTCCAGGCCGTAGCTGATATTAAACGCTGTATGTAACCACCACTTGTCCATAACTCGGAAAGAAACTTAGGAGCTAACGGATTCATTCAAGAAAGGCATAAGAAGCAGTTACATCATCCACTAATGGAAATTCACATGACAGTGGGTCTTGGGGTGAAGATACCATTCTTTCATTATTATATTATAGTGCACCTATCCTTATACACAATGCATGGTCTTGAGCACTCACCCTTACAGGTTACAATAGATTTTTGTTCACCTATCAGTCAAATATAAAGCGTCCGATCCTTACATTTTGCAACTTTGGGTGGTTTCTCTATATTAACATTCTGCCAGCACTATAGGTGCTGGAGCTTACATTTCTCTCTCATTCCATTGTCCAATACTTTGCCAGGCCCAACAGAAATCCTGCCTCTCTTCTATGCCTGAAAGTAGTTTGTCTCTAATTTCAGACAAAGAGCAGCCTCCACTTCTTGTGCCACGTGAAATGGATTACACTTGATAGTGATCAGTGGACAGCGAGAAATGCCTTCACTATGGTTGGACCTAACGTATTCCTATATTTGATTCAACCATTTATTGGTATGGTTAGGCACAACCTTCCCCTGTGATAACAGCAGATAATTCGTGTTGAAGAAGCCAAAACTGTGATGACCAGCTTATTGACTTCTAGATAGTAGCACATCTGGCCAACAGTCATGTCCTACTGGGAGCTTGTGAGATGAACTAAAAGACCTGTATGCATCCTGCAAAAATGTGCAATAAAAATGAAAAATAATGTGTACGAAAAATACATTATATGAGGTATTGGACAATATTTTGGCCAAAATATGCAAGCTCGCAACCCACGTCAAGGGTCCTCAGGCTTGTGAGTCCTAACACCAAAATAAAAAAAGGCTCAGTAAAGGACATAAATTCAAAAAACATATCAGAAAAGTATTTTCATTTTTTATTGCACATTTTTCCATTTTTGTATAATACAGCCAGGCCCTTTAGGGTTGGTTGGGTAAACTGGGTCGTCTGGTGGGTGCAATTAGATAGTGCTGGACAGCCAGCCTGAATAATATGGGCATTATTAATAGGCTGTAAGTCAGACACTGTGCATCACACGTACCTGTGTGACTGGCATCCCATGCAAGCCTCCTCTGTGTGCATTTTTTATTAAGCAGCCACCCCCTCCATGAATTGGTAGACTTGTGAGTGGCTGTTTCCATCAGTATTTTGCTCCTGTGCTGCTCCCGCCTTTATTATGGGGGTCTGCTAGTGCATTTGTAATATGACTTGGTGTTGGGAAGGCTTTTTCTGGTATGTTTTTTTAATTTATGTCCTTTAGTGAGCCGTTTTTTTTCACGCTCTTAATGAGGCTTATATTTCCAGTGTGAATAAAAACTTAGGGATATAGATGAATGAATCAATTCAATTTATAATGCTTCGGACAAATCCCAATGTGTCATTATTAAATTTGTATGATCCTTTGGAAGGCTGAGAAGGGGTTAAAAATAATAAGTGCTGTTACTCACCTGTTCTGCTGCAGTAGCTTTCTTCTGGTCTTCACTTCAGATCTGCCATCCTCGGGTCATAGGGATCTTCCGAGCTCCATGACCTTCGGGTCCACCCGTGCTGACTACTGATTATGCCTTAAGTGGTCATGTTGGGCATGAAGCATATCACCATGTGAGGCCTAGTCAGCACCAAATGACCCAAAAGCCAGAGAGGCCAGAAGATACAAAAAATGGTGGCCATTTATTATGCTTTTGGGTCTGGAGAACACTAAAAAATGTTGTATTTAGGAATTTTGAATTTGGGACAAATTAGAATTTGATTTTTTGAGCAACTCACACAAATCGAACTCAGATTTTTTTTTTTGGCCATTTGTTATGCTTTGAAGTCTTAAAAATGCTAAAAGAAAAAAAAAGTCTTACTGGGCCATTTTCAATTCTGATCAAAACAAGGTGGCAGAAATTAATTTTTGGGGGCGAGTCGATTAAATCGAACTAAAAATTCTTTTTTTTTTAAATTTGCTTATCTCTACTTAGAAATCAATTTTCCAAATTTAACAAACAGAATTTTACAAATTTCCAATTCCTTTTTTGTCGATTTCTTTACACTTTGTGCAAATTACATTTCATTTTACAGAAAAAAGACGACAAATCGAGATTTTACCATTGGCTACTAATAATTAGTCTTGACCAATGCACGTCACTCGCGCCATAAACTGGAACCATGTAAGCAGGAATATTCCAATATTGTTCTTATTAATTCCAAGCCTTCACTTGTTTTATTTTATTTCGTGTGGTTTATGAAACAAATCAATACTTAGTAAGGAAAACATGACATTTAGATGCGCCACCGAGAGCAAACTAATAAGACATGTGTTATTTACCAGCTCCTCACTACAACCCTACTCTGGCATTTATAAAGAATTGGACGGCACTCTTGCTTTGCATGCACTGCGCCAAGTCCTCTGTTGCAAGGGTTAATTTTCGCCAAGGTTTTTCGCTTGTACATGGACGGCATTATGCTGCTGGGTGTATGTTGTCAGTTAGCCCACTGACAAGCTAAATTAGTAGAATAAACACAACAACCCTGAAAGTTAGCCAGTTGCATGCAAATCTGTCAATTTCTTGGATCCTGTCTTTTTACAAAACGTATGGTTTATTTATGACTTGTTGAGCGGATTTCTGAATATTTCACTACGGCGCATACTAGGCATCTGGTCTTTAATCTGCTCATGATATGCGCCATGATTATATGTCAATGCAAGATCACATGTAAGATTTCTTCTAAGCAAGACCGGACCGTGACTATACGAGATTTAAAAATGTAACGTAAACTCCATATGGGTTTTCTGTCTTCAGATGCATACATATGTATGGGACTGCTAATACATGCTTAGCCTAGAAGTGAAATATATGGAAAGATTTCTTATTCATTACATAATACAAAGTTATACAAACTCTATATTCAGTTTAATCACTATTATTTCAAGAATTCGGCTTGATTCAATAGGCAATTATTTTCAACGGCCTTATAGTTTGGTAAAATATATCAGTTCTATAGTTTATTAGTTTGTTAATGAGATATATTTTTACTGCTGCATTAAAAGGGATCGTTGACTTCTTTTTCTACTTTAAAATAAACTCTAAATTTACATTTTAATTCCAAGAAGAAAAGTCTTCGAATGATGGAAATCCTAGGATGGATAGACACGTTAATGATCTGCAACTAACGAAAAATGGCAACCAAACATCTCAGTTTGATGTATAAGCGCCATGTCCAGAAATCTCCGCACTTGGCCACTATCAATGAGGTTCATAATGGTTGTCTGAGGAATGTTCTGCCGCTCTTTAGGAACTTGGGCAAATCATCAAGATCCGCTGCTGGCAGCTCCTGTGCAATCACTGACCAATGAAGTTCCAGATGTGCTCGATGGAAGACAAGTCAGGAGACACTGAAGGCTAGGGAAGCATGTTTAGGCCACGCAGGTTGCTCACAGTAGCATGAACAACATGCGGCCTGATATTCTCATTGGAAAATGGCTCCGTAGACTTGCCGATCCATGACTTGGATCAAAAGCGGACATGGCTCTGTGATTTTGTACGGAAAACTTGGTCCCCAGAAATGGATGGACTTGAGAGCAGCTCTGTAAACGTGACTCAATCTGAAAAACACAGATAAAACTCGTACATGAAAAACTGATGTCTGAATGAGCCGTTTGGAACAGATACTCTCCAAAACATGGAGCTTCCACTCCAAAAACTCAGCAAAAAGTCTCATTGTGCACACACCCCAATGTGTGTAGGGGCCTTAATTATCAACCTGGTTGCTACACAATGTTACCCATACATAGTTTAGCAATTTCCATTCCAGCCATGGTTTAAAGATGTTCTTGCAAGGCCAAATTTCAACCGGCATGGCATGTTGTGACGTGTCGCTTTGCCATAAGTAAAGAACCACAGGTTGGGTGTATGAAAAGAGCAGGTATATAAAGCGGTTTTGTTTTCTGGCATTTATTATAATTCATAAGGTCAAATCTAGCGCAACAACACTGACAACAATGCCAGAATAAAACGGAGCCAAAATAAAAATTCAAAAGCGATTAAAAAAAATGACAATCTTACTCTGAAATGATTTTCCATAATTGTTCGTGAAGAGCAGCACCTGTGGCACAGTTCTTTATTAAGTGACAGGGTGTTTGTGCTCACGCATGTGCGCTTGAAACGATTATTCATTTATTTTGTAGTTTACATTTTCCAATCAAGCAGTTGGATACATTTATTATGTCGCTAATAAAATTTGATATAAAGTCCACAGATAAGAATTGAATCATGCACTGATTGAAAAGTGTTCCAGTAGATGAAATGGGGCAGTCATGTATCCCATTTACAGATTATTGTCCACATTTTTTAAAATTCACAAATCGTAATATCCCGCAAGTGCTAAAATTGACATTGTCCATATGAAAGATAATTATCCGATCTTTTGTGAAAGAACTTTATTATACGTGTTATCATGCAACTTTATGTTTTAAACTTTATGAAAACCACGTGCGCTATTGTGAAGTCAGTAATGGTGACACTGATTGTAGGAGCAGCAAAGCAGACAGATAAGTGTGCAGAGTACGACACGTGATCTCATGCAGGAACGGAAGCGAGGGGGATCGGGGTCACATGAAAGGGATCAGAACCTGGTATTACCAGTGTGAGACATGTAACACGAGAGAGCAGACTGTCAGTCATTACATGTCTCACACTGGTAACGCCTCATTTAATTTACAATAAGCTCTGGAGGCAGATTCTCAAGGAGATCTATGTCCGGCCCTGTGAGGCAGTGACCGGGATCGTTTACGAGGGACGTTATATTTCCCCCAGAATGTGTACAGAGACCTATTAAAGCCATTGGAGTGCATTGCAGTCACACACACAGCTGCGGCTGCAATGCAGGAATGAAGGTGAGCAATGACCTAGTCAGACTAACTGGCTAAGGCAGATTAAGTAAAATCCGGCAGGGCCTTCATTTCTTGGAGGAGGTTACAGGAGGCAGTGGGGCGGTCTCCTCCCTCCAACCCGGGTTTTCCAGTGGCTTTTGCCACAGGTCTTTAAAACTCCTGCACTAAGGATTAGTGTGGTTCTATGTTGGGACCCTGCAAGGAGCATAGCAGGAAAGCTCCACAGGACTGTGTGTAGCAGAACCCAGGCCTGGGACGGCTCTGCACCAGTCAGGCTCTGTTCGGCCCGGCGTGGCCGTTGTCCCCGGCAACCAGTGTTTATGGACTGATGTTAACCCGGCTGCGTACCGGAGGACTTTTCCTGTTTTACCCGTGAGTTGCTGAATAAAAGCTGTTTACTTTGGACTTGCTTGGGTCACTGCCTCAGTTACTGCACGGTGTGAACACCGCCATCTTACAGGCCCATAGATCTTAACAGCTCATTTACATATTAATAAAATCGTGGAATTCTTGGCAATAAGATATCAAGATAACATTTTATTCAACTTTCTATGACCTACATGCCGATATAGACGGCTTAGAAGGGTTTTTCCTACTGACAGATTCACTTCAAGAGACATCTTTGCCAGTGTTGTACTCCCGTCAGGGGTGGGATTAAATTTCTCCCATAAATTACGCTGGCATAACTATTCATAAGTTAGATAGGCAGGCTTAGCCATGCCCTGATTCACTCATGCTATGCCCATTTTGGTGGAGTTGGGCAGCGCTGTTGCAAAAACACCAAAAGTCAGAAATTTTTTGCACAACTTCCAAGTTGCACAAAAAATTTGTGACATTTGAAGGTGTTATGCAACAGGAAAGTGGCAAAAACACCAGAATAAATTGTGGTTTTTAGTATGAGAGTATGTGTGAATCAGCAGATAGACTCACATTCATTGTTTCTTTCTCAGCATATGACAGGAATCAAGGGAATTAAGTATAGAAGGCGGGTGGAGATGTTAGTGGCATGTTTTAATATGCAGCCTGTTTTTAGTGAAAAATAAATCATCATTTTGTGTAGTAATTATTTTGAAAGGTTAGTTTGTACAATATTAGACTGTATTTTATATATAGGCATTTGAGTATTGCAGCTTGGCCCAGGAAGAAGCCAACAGGTGAAACACAGAGTCAGAGTTGTTTTGCAATAGGCATTTGAGTATTGTATCTTGGCCCAGGAAGAAGCCAACAGGCGAAACACAGAGTCAGAGTTGTTTTGCAATAGGCATTTGAGTATTGTGTCTTGGCCCAGGAAGAAGCCAACAGGCGAAACACAGAGACAGAGTTGTTTTGTAATATTTTATACACTTCTAAAAGTTGAATTTTTTGATCACAATAAAACCATTGTTGGAAACAATTTGTCAAGCTGTGCTGCCCATATTCATTTTTTTTAACGTTGTTTATGGCGGATCAACTACTGGATACAATCATGCATTAGTGCAGTGCCTTTATGGGAATATTCTACAGACTGATACTGCAAATGTGATGGGAATAAAGGATTCCTACCTTCTCAATAGTGGTATTTAATTTGATTTTAATTGAAAGCAGTCTGGAAAAGATGGGTAAATAAGTGTACCTGTTCCAGGGGGCATCCACACCCCCTATCAACGATGCAAAAAATATAGGCCACTTCCTCCATTCATTTGAGATCTGGTTAGGGTCAATAGAGTTAGGGTCCATCCAATGTGGTCACCTTATCTCTGGTGGATAGCTTATACACTTACTATAAAAAACGTTAACCAAGTACCGTATCTTACTTTTATTACGTGTGTGGCAATAGTGGAATTTCTGTATTTATTGGTTGCAGAGTGTTGTTACCCAGTGTTTGCATATTTCCCGCATGAATAATCTGCATGAAATCTGAATCGAAATTGATCCGTGGAGTGGACTTTAAATCCACATGATGTAAATTCTTGGTGCAGATTTTCATAGCTGATTTCACTCTTCTTGTAACGCAAAAAAAAGTGAAATCCATAACAAATATGCAACATAATCCATAACCAATATGCAAGTGGGTTTTGCCACAAATTTGTTACAGGTTTTAATGCAGATTAACAACAAAATCCAGAGTTCTGTTTTCCATTGAATTTTTTTCTCATTTCCATGTACCCCAAACAAATTTTCTCTTGCTCGTTCATAAGCTGTCTTTGATGCATTCACTTATAGCACCACTCCAGCTTTTTTTTAATTTCACCATTGGAGTGGTGCTTTAAATGTGATTCCCCTGACCTGTGTCATACTCACCTGCCGCCGCTTTCATCCTTTTCCAGCTTTGCTCCCCGGCAAAAAGTGACCTGCCGGCAGCTCCAGTGTTTCATGGATCGAGTCGTAGGTCTCTTTTCAACACATCTCTATGAGAGCTTCGTTCTGGCTCTCATAGACTCGCATTGAGCTCTTGTGACATAACTTCTGACTTACGCCCTACGGGAACAGAGCGGCGTCAGTGAAAGGTGAAGCCGGCAGAAGGTGAGTATAAGAATGGGGTCAGCGGACTTACATTTAAAGCACCACTCCAATGCTGAAAAACAAAACAAAACGCTGGAGTGGTGCTTTAAATGGAAATCAATTACAATACTAGTAACAGCCTATGAACAAGAATAGCACTGTTTAAAAAAAAATCCCTTGAGTTATTACTAATACTTTAAGACATCATGCCCCATTGTTTCGGGTTTCAACAACAACAAAGCATATCATTGGTCTTACAAAAAAACAAACAAACAATTCAAAACCCCTACCCATTAAAAATCAGATTATTCTACTGTGTACTGTTTATGGCTAATGGAATTGACTTAAGACCAGAGTGGTTGAAAAGCATTTATTAATGATATGGAGAAGAGGTAGGAAAAAGGATGTTGAAGATAATTAATGATTATGGATGACGATGGCACGGTGACAGCAGAAATGAATTCACTGTCCCTGACCCCGAGTGTGGCACTCATCAAACGGTTTCATGGAAAACTATTTTGAACAATGCTAAAAAGAATATCATTATTATTCCTGACTCGAGAATACATATGATTTAGACAAAAAAAAATATTGTAAAAGTGTGAAGATTTATGGCTTGGTTTTATTGAATTGGATCCATGGAGAACCTTTACGATCGTCTCTGCCCCACATCCGTGCTTGTAAGATGGAGTGTGATTGTTTGACTTGATCACTGCAAATTAAGCATTAGCGAATTAGTGAAATCATTGGCAAATATTAGAAAAAATGTCATGTATTTGTAAGAAGGTATTGTATCAATAAATCAGTAACCAAAATACATCCATATATTACCCACTAATGATCATGCCATCTACATGTACGAAGCGTGGAATATTCGCACTTGGACTATCACAGATGGATCCTGCCAGTTTAAAGCCTGTGCAGTCACAAAAGAGCTGCTTAGGTGCATCACTTTTAGATGGACCCCATAGAGAAGACCACTAAGTACGTAAGAAACCATCAAACCAACCATGGTCGATGTGATTTATCCAAGACAAGGCAGTCAGAAGAGCCGCAGTTTGATCACAGTGGTGCATGTTGAAGAAAAATGTAGCCCACCTAACTTGAAAAAGTTTGATATTTTCTCTACCTTATTCCAGCTCAAGGGTCAATTACTTTTAAGTGAGTGAAAGAGCTTGATCCAGAGGGAACATTGGAAGCAGTGATGGAAGAACAGCAGCTGGATGGGCAGACTGGAATCACAGGGTCTGATGAAGCAGAGCTGTGAAAACTGCAGTAGATCAGACCAAGTTGTAGTGCATAAGAGGAGACGTGGCAATGAGCAATGGAGCAGAGGTGAATTACAAAAAAGCAGTTCCAAGGCAGCACTGGAAAAGTGGTGAAGCAGATTTAACTCAGTGATGTAATAGAGCTGACAGCAGAGCAGAGTTTGTCACAGGATCAAATGCAGATCCAGTAACAGTACAGTGATAGCTGAATACAGTTTGCCATACGGCTTCTAGCTCTGCTTTTGATTTTGTGACAAAGTTGACTGAGTGAGAGCTAAGTTTGTCTAGGATCAAATATAGAGCTGGTAGTGGAATGACGGAGTTGGCTTAGCAATAGTAGAGCTTAGTTTGTCACAGAGTCCAATGCAGTGCACTATGGAAATCAACTACCTGAATACTCAAGCCGCACCCCACCACCTGATGGGCCTATAAAGCCAAACAAATTACATCACAAGAGAGCACAAGGCTACGATGGTCACCTGATATGCAGAGGAAGTTGGCCATGGCAGGAAGTGTACAACGCACCAGGTGAGTGTCTAGCGAAAACATAAACAGTTTCTAAAAGAAATAATAAAATGAAGCAGACTAAATTTCCTCCAGTTTATTTAGGCACTGAAACCCACAATTCTGGCATGGTAGCCTCAGTAAATTTATCCTATTGTTTTAACCTTGTCATGGTTAGTGTGCCAGATTGGGGAGAAGTGTCTGTTGGGTAGCTCCGCTCCCAGTCCTTTATGATTGACAGGCTTCTAATTCTATAAGTATATTATGTAATTTATTTTATATCAATAGCCCCCCGTATGCCACAATTGCCAATGTCCGAGTGACTTCCTAGAAAAGTAGAGACCTCCGGAACTCCCACACAAAGCAAGAGCCGCCCAAACTCTCACAGGAAGCAAAAGCCACCCAAAATTCTACCAGAGAGCTATGCTCTCCCAACATTTTCTTTAGTGTGGGAAAAAAACTCCAAGGTCAGAAGGATCATTCAAGAGAGTGAGAACGGGTAATGGATGGACCATGGCCTGCCTGAAATGGGGGCATAATTATTGGCGCACTCGACATTGTAAGGTTTGCCAGAAACCATTTTCGAAAACAAATGTAGACATTGAACACAGGTCCTGGTTGACTCAATACCTGAAAAGACAGCATTGTTTTAATGGGCACATGGTCGGTAAGAGCACCCAGACATCTGTTCCCATCTTCTGGGTGTCATCCAAACATCTATTCCCATCTTCTGGGTGTCATCAACACATATGTTCTCATCTTCTGGGTGTCATCCAAACATCTATTCCCATCTTCTGGGTGTCATCAACACATCTATTCCCATCTTCTGGGTGTCATCAACACATCTATTCCCATCTTCTGGGTGTCATCCACATGGTTCCAAGCCTTGACAAACGCCTTAACGTTGTTCTACCAACTTTAGCTATCAGAAAACCTAGAAAACCATCTCACTGTGTACTTTTTGCATCATGGATATAACGGTAATTTGCACTTCAGAGGGGCAGCGGCTCATCTACATGCCCCCTTATCGGTACAGTGTGAATTATCTATTTAGAATGAGTAGCGCCCGCACTTACAAACGTATAAGTTTCAGCAAACATTTCCATAGAAAGTGAGCAGGATAGAGAGGTTTAATCTGCAGCAGGCGCCTATCCCCCTCTTGTCTGGGCATCAGTAATATCCCTACGCAAATATCTCATCTCACTGGTCAGAGCCTCTTTAAAACTCCCATAAATGCTTATAATTACAGCATTAAACTCCAGTTTATTATTTTTTACAGGTGCAGGTGTACAGCTGATAGCAAACCGTGCTGCATTTACATACAAATTGAAGATTTTTTTTCTCTCTCCTCCCTTAACTAATCAGCCAAGTAAAAGGAATGAAGCCTTAGAGCTCGATCAGGTCCTTAAATACATCTGGTGACATTTTTACCATGCATTAGCATGATAGGGCAAGCAGAAATATAATGTAGCAATGATTGCTTTTCCATTGAAAGCACAAACTGTTTCATTTTTCCTGTCATCTCAAATAAGTGTTAAAGAGGGATTCGAGGCTATTGTGTGTGTTCCTTATGCCAGAAACTTACAAACATTGATGGGCGCATTAAATACCCATTAGTGTCTCCGCTGAAATCATGGCCACATATCTGCTCCTCAGAATGTATTCTTTGATTTAAAGTGAAATTGGCCTATGTTCCGCTTCCCATCCCTACCTCTTAAAGCAACAGCCCCAATTACCTAGGGTGTAAATTAATTTCTCGTTTTCAGATTGCATTTGCCTGTAATTCTTCATGCAGGTCACACGCCTCATCGCAAGACTGCAGGCTGTCACTACCATCAAATATCTTGGGTTGAAACAGAAGCCGACTAACAAAAAGCTCAGATGGGATTAGAATGTTATTCTTTTGCATGGTGCGTAAAGATGTGAAATTAAGACAAAAATGTATACGTCCACACAAATGAGTGACTGGACCCGTGCTTGAAGAGACCCAACTCCAGCAGCTATTTCAGCTGAATGGACATCCGAGGAAGCACATTCAGCTTTAATGTATTGTGGTGCAGAGACCACATGGGGCCCTGCACTGCAATACATGCTGCCAACCAATCAGAGGATGACAGTTGACACCGACATGCAAGTGACTTGCGGCACATGGCAATGAAGTCATGTGGTGCCCATCACTGGCACGCTGAAGTTAGCTGCTGGCCTCTCTGCCAGCTATAGAAAAGGACACCGCACGCACGTGGTTGGAATGGAGGAAGGTGAGTAGGATCCTTATTTGTTGAAGAAGAGCCCCACAACAGGGCCATTATTACTGGAAGAAGTCCAGGATGAGGGACATTATACTAGGATGGGGGACACTGGCGGACACAGACAGAAAATGATCCCTGTGCAATTGCAATATATGGGCCCTTTGCAGCCCAACAGCTCCTAAAAATGCAAAATTGCACCTGGTTGGATGGTAGTAATTGGCCCCCTTACCTCCTGGGCCCCTCTGCGGCCACACAGGTTGCACCAATGATATGTTCGCCCCTGATGGAGGACATATATTCCTGGAAGAAGTCAAGGATGAGGGACATTATACTAGGATGGGGACATATATTCCTGGAAGAAGTCAAGGATGAGGGACATTATACTAGGATGGGGACATATATTCCTGGAAGAAGTCAAAGATGGGGAACATTATACTAGGATGGGGGACATATATTACTGGAAGAAATCCAGGATGGGGGACATATATTACTGGAAGAAGTCAAGGATGGGGGACATTATACTAGGATGGGGGACGTATATTACTAGAAGAAGTCCAGGATGAGGGACATTATACTAGGATGGGGGACATATATTTCTGGAAGAAGTCAAGGATGGGAGACATATATTACTGGAGGAAGTCAAGGATGGGGGACATTATACTAGGATGGGGACGTATATTACTGAAAGAAGTCAAGGATGAGGGACATATATTACTGGAAGAAGTCAAGGATGGGGGACATTATACAAGGATGGGGGACATATATTACTGGAAAAAGTCCAGGATGAGGGACATTATACTAGGATGGGGGACATATATTTCTGGAAGAAGTCAAGGATGAGGGACATATATTACTGGAAGAAATCAAGGATGGGGGACATTATACTAGGATGGGGGACATATATTACTGGAAGAAGTCAAGGATGGGGGAAATTAATCTAGGATGGGGGACATATATTACTGGAAGAAGTCCAGGATGATGGACTTTATACTAGTATGGGGGACATATATTTCTGGAAGAAGTCAAGGATGGGGAACATTATACTAGTATGGGGGACATATATTACTGGAAGAAGTCCAGGATAGGGGACATTATACTAGGATGGGGGACATATATTCCTGGAAGAAGTCAAGGATGGGGGACATTATACAAGGATGAGGGACATATAATACTGGAAGGGGCCCAAGATAGGGAGCATTTTACCAGGAAGGGGCCTATGATGGGTGACATTATTACAGGAAATGGGCACAGGATGAAGGATGTTATTACCCATAGGGACAGGATTGGGGACATTATTACAGGACATTCTTATATGAGGGAGGGATTGAGCACGTATGTCTTCACGGGATCTGGAATGCTACAAGAGCCCATAAATATGACGAACATGCAGGTGGGGGTAAATAATATATATATCTCCTGTACTAGTTTTGTGTTTAAAGGCATGGCCAACTGTTCTACCATTTTTAACTTTCTAAATAGTCTGATTTAAAAATACCTTAATTTGTGTCTACAGCTCCTCTGCAGAGCTTTATGTTTCCATGGTAATAGACTACAAACTCTGTAGTCTAGTACTACAGTCATTCTTGTTTTATGTGTCCTCTGATTTTTTCTAACCTACACAGTGGTAGCAAGAATTACAGGACATAGGGGAAAAAAAGTATGACAGCAGGGTCTGACTACACAGAATTTGTTGTCTGTTACCATGGAGACTCAAGTCTGCTTAGAAGCTGCAGACGCAAAATGATCATAAAGTTTTTATTTTGGATCTATTGTAGCAATGTTTGACAAGGATTACATCCCTATAAAGCTGCTTCTTTTACATTCCTGACCCATTTTCCAAAGTACTCCTTGTAATTTCAAAAAAGGTGGGGCAATGTTCTCTCGCGCTTACATAAATCATACAAACTGTTCGTTCTTCCAAAATTAAATCAGTAGCTGAGCTCTTTACTTGCATGCAGATCCACACATATACATAGCTTAGTCATTTTATATTTTCTCAGAATTGGGCAAACTTTTAAGGTGGCAAATGTCAAATTGATCAGAGATGTAACCAGTTGATCAGCTCTTATTTAAAGCCACTTTACATGGGAGAAATTTGTTGTAAGGAGCCCAACGATGGTCAATACCTTTGTTTTGTCTCCATATAGCTTACATATAACCTTCTGCACATCTCGAGGGGATGATGTGCTACTGACTCCTGATAGCTTATGTGGATGTTAAACCCATCAAAATGGCCAGTGAACCGGAATTTTGATATGCTTTCTACTATAGCGCCACCATCTTCCACAGAGCTTTCCAGATGTTGTTGTCATCACTGTCCCCATTGGGACTCCTAATCTAAATTATCTACTACAAGATGTGGTGTATCAGGCAGCAAGTGTACAATCACTTTTTGAAATCAATATGAAGGAAAGCATGAGGATTTGTATGACTTTAACAAGGGAAAAATTGTGAAGACTTAATGACTTGGTCAGAAAATCTTAAAAAAAAAAGTCAGGCCTTATGGGGTGTTTATAGAATGCCTTGGTTAGTGGTCCAAAGAAAGAAAACTGTCGAACTGGCTACAGGGTTATATGTAACCATGGCGCATTGATAAATGTAGGTTCCTCAAAAGAACTACTTAAACAGATATTCTCAAATTGTCTCTCGAGCAGCCCACACTTCTGCAGTCTCCTTACAGTTTACTTACTTCCTGGTTTCCAGCATGATGGGCTCTCCTCTTTAAAGGGGTTGTCCGCTACTAGGACAACCCATTATTGATCAAAATGTTTGGCCCCCATTAAATAATAAAGCTGATGCTTACTGCCTTTCCAGTGGTGTTGGCACTCACTCTCACTAGGCTCCTTGTGGTTGCTGTGACATGTGACGCTGGCGTGGCGCCCAATCAGTGCTGGCATCACTGTCCCCACCTTCGGACAAATCAGACATGAAGAGAAAGTCCAGGCTGCATCTGATCTCATGATCAATTCAACAGGAGACGGGAACAGTGACGCCAGTACTGACTGGGTGCTGGTGTCACGTGTCACAACAACAGCACGGGAGCCTCAGGGAGAGTGAGATCCGACACTATGGGAATGGTGCCAGCATGGTAGGTGAGGAAAGCTTTATTATTTTATGGGGGCCAAACATGGGGTATGTCAAGAAGTTGTCCAAGTAGTTGACAACTTCTTTAAGTGTCAGCTCTGATGAATAGAGCTGGCGTATTAGCAGAACTTGTGATGTGCTTTATAGCTCTACACTGTTCCCACTGTATTTACACATAGAAGCAATAAGGCATTTGAATAAGCACACAGTTGCATACTGCAAGAGCAGAGGGCTATGATTAGGAGACCTAATGTGAAAGCTTCCAGCTGGTGATTTATGACTGCATCTCTTCAGAGAATGAGAAGGAGGAGGAGCGCTGAGCAGATAACTGCTGAATAAAAATCAATGGGCTCGAGAGAGGTGATGTTAAGAGGTAACCCCTCTCCTGGAAAGTAGCTACTGTGCACACTCTGCCAGGGTCTGGAGGTCAAGCTCCATAGAAATTAGCTGTACACTATGAAAGATAAAAGCCATCACTGAAGGAGAAATGTAACAAATAAGCAAGTTTGCAATTGACTTGCTTTTCCTATTTTCATGCTCTAAAACTAAAGCATGTAGCATCAGCGTCACTGCACACTTCTCATCCTCCTCTCCCCCAGTAGGGATGCCGACTCACTCACCGCCATTGTCCCCTGCTTCCTCGTCCTCTTGCTGCTTCCTGGGATCTGTGCATGCCTGGCAGATCCTCGGGCACTGCGCGTAGGGCATGTGAGTTCCGGTTCTCTTAAAGAGACAGCCTGCACCATCCAAAAGTGTCCCCAGCCAATGACAGTATTAAGTCAGGTGTCTGCAAGCTTGCTGTTTCTCAGGTCCCTGTATCAGCCAGTACCAACCTGTACCTGCCAGTACGTGTCTGCCTGCACCTGCTGTGCGCTCCTGTATACCAGTCATACCTACCTGCATCTGTTGTGCCTGAATGTATATCAGCTGTATTTGCCTGTGCCTGCCTGTATACCAGCCGTACCTACTTGCACCTGCCGTGCCTGTATACCAGCCGTACCTGCCTACACCTGATATGTCTACCTGTATTCCAGCCGTTCCTGCCTGCACCTGCTATTCCTGTATTCCTGCTGTGCCTGTCTGTACCAGACAAGCTTTGCCATTCGAGGCCATTCCAGCTCCTTTCCCTTTTGGGGGTCAGCTACCGTGTGTCCAAGGTTCGTCCTGGAGTAGCACCTGACGTCAATCCAGAGCAAAGTCTAACCTCACCATCAGGGGCAACAGCAAAGAGTCAGGTATTCGCCTAGTCATGACCCTCAAGTCTCTCCTCCATGTTCATGGCACAGTGAATGTTGTTTGCCTGCGCTGAAAACACCTACAATGGGCTTGTAAGCTCTAGCACTGCAATGGAATTAAATGGAAAAAGTTGAACTGGTCTGATGGATTACATCACTGCATCACTTAACTGGGAAGAGATGAGAAAAGAATACAGTTTTGGAAAAAGTAGGCAAAGAAATGCCCAGCGCCATTTCACGCACTGCCAAAGACTCACAGTGTGCTAATGTCATAATCTGCATGCTTCTCCACAATGCCCTGCAGCTATAACATCACAGTCTATTGTAGTGCAGCCAACCAGTGTGGCTATCACAGCCAATATAAAAGATGAGTGAAGGCCAAGGAATGCCAGCTTATGCTTTTGTGTAGAGATAGGAGGTCAGAGCGTACATTTCTGTCCACATAAGCATTAAAAAAGCCTAATCTGATCATAGTTTACTATTGCAGTGCTGAAGATTGTAAATGGGAGTGACACTGTTAGTCTGGGAATAATAATCCAAAGATTCAAGAGATATATGGGCAGGTGCTTTTGCAATAGACACTCAGTGTGACCGTGAATTGATCTGATATATATTACAGTAACAGCATCTTAATAGCATCCTGTTTTATTTTTTTAAATTCCTTACACATTACAAATAAGGAGGGCAATATTAAACCCCTCAGTACTATTTTTGCTACTAAAACAAAATCCTTTTACCAAGGCTTGTGTGTCACAGAAAGTGTACTTCCTGCCTTCACCATTTCTGGGAAAAGCAGGAACTGACCACAATTATAAAAATGTCAAATATGTTGGTCTATAGATAGATGATAAGCAGATCATAGGTTATTCCATCACAGAACTATTCACTAGTATTTATTATATTTTAGAGAACAGAAATTAACCACTTCTTTAACAATGGTAAGGCGGGAAAGCCATATTAATATATTTTTAACATCCAAAAGAGAAAACTCTACCACCACCACTTACTATCTATTTACACATAGACAGATAGATTGAGGTCACTTGGACGTTAATAAGGATATGTTGGAATTACAGAGCCTAAAATGGGTTCAATACGCTCCTAGGATCCTAGGAGAACTCAGAGTATTATGCATTTATTTTTTGGGCAATCTGAGGCTGTTTATTATTGTGCAGCATGGCAAATTTATTCAGCACAAATCAAATTTTAGGAAAATTTGTTGAAGCTGGCAAATTCAAAGTTCAAAAGATCCGCTCATCTCTACCACACCATCTCACCACAGGACATATCTCTACCACACCATCTCACCACAGGACATATCTCTACCACACCATCTCACCACAGGACATATCTCTACCACACCATCTCACCACAGGATATATCTCTACCACACCATCTCACCACAGGACACTTTCATAGATCTTGTGGCACAAGGGAACACCACAATATTATGCTAGTAGTTTTAATATTATGGCTGATCTATGTAAGTTTTCATAGGGGTAGGGGTCACTCTCGTATAAACAGTAGCCTTTGTTTCTCTCAGTTGTTGATAGCATGAAAAATATCAAGGAGATGTTTTGGTCTACATGTATCTGTAACTAAAAATTGAAAACGTTTCTTCATTTTCTTCCCCAGCTCTCATTTCTCTAAATTCCTTATCTTTTCACACCTATGGCTACAAATCATCTGCAATTGCTGCTCCTCCATAAATCTGTCTCCTTCAAGCTGCTTCTCCCATTAAAATATAGCTCCCAGGGGCTTACAAAGTGTCTAACTGGTGCATCTTTAACTCAACATTTATGATCTGTTATCGCCGGCCATGATTTTAACAACAGACCTTTTCTATCATATCAAATGAAATGGGTAAACTTCTATTTAAACGGAATAGATGGGCCCATTACACTAATTTTATAGTTTATAGGCTGTCATATTGATGTTATCCCACTCTTGTGGGCACTGCTTATGATATTTGATAGAGCAAGCGCATTGTATGTGCCAAGGAAATTCGCACTGATGTATTAATCCTGAAAACCAAATCTTATGGTGGTAAATTGGCCGATACAAAAAATATGTAATGCATTTAGATTTATCATAGTGACATGTAAGACATTTTGATTTGGGGGGAAGGGTGAAAGAAATGCTGAGATCTCACCTATCACTAACAATAAGGGTCACTTTTAGGCGTCCGTCAACCATAAGCTGTAATGCCATTCCCTTAGCGTTGAGGTCTTAAAAAGCGCTAAAAATATGCATTTTTAACTAATTGTCTATCATATAGAAAAAAATGTATACTGAAGTGTATATGTTTTTTTTTACTGGTCTCCATGGGATGGAATTGTGCAGCTTACTATGCTATTCTGTGCCCATGTATGCCTGGAGGATGGAGTCTACAGGACACTCTTCTGTCATCCGTCAGACTAAAGAAGCTCTATAGACATATTTATTGTGTACATCAGGAGCTTTTCTCACATACAGAGGGCTCGATTCACGATGGCGTGTCATCAGGTCTCTGGAGTAAAACACCTTCAAAGGTCACACATTTTTGTGCAACTCAAAGTTGAGCAAAAAATTTAGAGACTTGACTATTTAAAAAAAAAAAATACACCAGTCCTAGCCAGGTTTGCCCAATGTTTTGAAATGTATTGCAGAGAAGAGTCCTGCCGGCTCCCTGCAAAGCAAAAACACAACAGGACAATCAGAGGTTGACAGTTGACATTGTCATGCCAGTAACAGGTGGCGCATCGCAATTACATTATGCACCACCCATGGCTGGAACAGCGAAGTCAGCTGCCTGATCTGCACAAGTTGTCGAAGAGGACGCCGCACGTCATGGGAGCAGAGGAAGGCAAGAAAAATTGTTTCTTTTTAAGATGTATTGGAAAAGAGTGGCAGACGAGAGGATATTATACAAGGAAGGGACCCAGAAAGGGGGTCATTATATTAGGAAGGAGCCCAGGTGAACATGTATGTCTTTATAGGATCTAGAATTCTAAAAGGGCCCATACATCTGACCAACATGCAGCTGGGGGCTCAGGATAAAGTGTTGCACCGTGGCCCATTGGCCTTTAGTTACGCAACTGGAACAGGGTCTAATGTATTCTCCCTTGTGCTGACCATCCATAAGAGCAATGTTATAACTATAGTCAGTGTAGGGATTGAAGTCACACTTGGGTCCTGAACCCTAGGGGGCCCAAAAGGTTCATTTGGCCCATTTAAGAACTGCAATAGTTGATTGTCCTCTTAAAGTTGTTGCACTGAGACTCCCGAGTTTCAAGTTAAGCCACTACCCATCGGATTTGACTAACGTTCATGTGTTATGGGGGCCTTTAGACTCACTAGGAGAATACAGTTCTTTAGTGAAGCACCATATTGCAACAAATTAAGTGCCAGTGGATTTGTAATACAGAAGCCACAGACAATCTGTTTACCAAGGTACCAAGAGACCTTATTGTGGTGCTTATCACAAGTCCATCTTCTAACACAATTTCCAAAACAGGGGTCAACAGTAAAGAAGACCATAGGGCTGTTTTTTTGCACTTCAAAGAGATCATTTTTATTCCTAAAAATTTTGACTTGGCTTAAAGTATTTTCTGGCTGATCTTTTTTTGCTTTAGAGAGGCTCTTAAAAATGAAGGAAATAAAATTGAGCTTCAAAGCTCAAATTTTTAGTTTTCCCACTGCTCCCATTATCCGTGGGTTCTTCTAAGCTCTCTCGGTCTTCCACTGGTTTCTACTTCCTGTTCCTTGACAAACAGGAAATGCCTGCTTAGCCAACCACAGGTTGCAGGTGCTCTGTCTCAGCTAGTGATTGGTTGAGCAGCATTTACTCTGTAAGGGAGAAGGAAACAGTGACCATTGGAGGACATGTGAGCATCAGAAGGCCGTGGTGTGGAAATCAGTGGAGAATATTTTTTTATGACTAACACATGTATTAATATGCTGTTATAGACTGAGCAGCCAGGTTGTGCGAAGGGCATGTTTACTGAATAACTTAGACTATCTATACATGTAAAGAGCACAATACTCAGTGGATTCTTCTAGTCCAAGAAGGAAACAAAGTCTACAAATTGTTTTGGTTACCTAAGCGGGCGATAAGAGGGTGTTGATTACTTCTGAGTAATGTTGTGGTTTTGTAAATGTTGTTGTTACAGATTTTAATGCCTGTTAAACTGATGTCTATAAATCTAAAGTAATTTCATCCCTCTGAAAAGGGTGGAGTAACGCTGAACTTGAATTTCTACTTTGTCTTCTACAACTCATAGGACAAAAGATTTTGATCACATAGTTGTTGGGTGATTGATCGCTTCTTTATACGATTCTTTTAAGAGTTGTAAACTGTCCTGACAGAGAGGTCAATTGGCTTCTGAGTAATGTATTGAGAGCTTGCAGAAAAATGTATTTATGTTGTAGATGTATTTTATATTCAACCTGTTCAAAATAAAGTCAGATCAATAGCTAAATACCATGGCTAAAGCAGGGATTCTTGGTGCCCCAGTGGGCATACAGCAACCAGTGTAAATGCCCTTTAGATCACTCTGGCTCTGGCTTTTAGTTATTATGCTTGACCTTGCTATACAAGTAGCTCCTATGCTGGTGGACCTTTGCTTGTCCAGGGACTTAGCAGTCTTATTCATTATTCCAGCAGTTACAAACCACCAAAGCTGTACTTTTAGTATAGCCATGACTTTTTTTTCCTACTAGCCAGGACCTTGGATGGGGGAAAGAAGGCAAACTGTGGTTGCCCACTTATGTGAAGATTTTTTTACCTACCTGCTCCCAATGGGTTTTTGGTTTTGCAAATACTAAACACTGACTTAGATCATCAAATATATGTCATTGTGGATAACAAGGTGAAGATTTATTATTAGGAACCAAAAGGTGGGTAGCTGGGAGCACAGCTTTGGAAGCAGGAAAAGACAAGGGGCTATAATAGTAATTCAAGATTCATGGGGGTCCAAGATGTGAGAACTCACAATTATAAAATAATGGCATCTTTTATTAGTGATGTGTTGTTTTATCTTCTGGAAACAGATTTTATGTTTTAACAATTTTCCTTTTGATTCACTTTTGCCGTCACCCATTATTCTTGTCTGAATTTTCCTACAAATGTTCACCTTCTACAGGTACAAAAAACTTAATGAGGCATGCTAAACCTGACTTTTCATATCTGCTCTGCACAATGTTTTGTAATAAGTGAGGAAACAACGGTAATATTGAGGATATTTGATGTTTACGCTTCCGCAGACAGATTTGGCAGTAATCAGATCAACCAATAACAGTAAGCAGTTCAACTTTATGGCGTTAGTCCACATGGTTGGAATATGCTCACTTGTGTGGACTAGAGATGCGGATTCTGCATGTAAATTCTCATAAAATCTGCTGACATTCCATATTGAGTCCATGTAGTTAGGGCATTTCTTACCCCATTTACCTGCGCAGACAATAATGCACAAGTAATAAAGACTACTCTGGTTTGTGTGGATTCTGTATAGGAGGCATGAGCATTAACATACACAAAAATAAAGGGCTGCAGTTAAAAATTTTCGACTATAGCAACAACGTCTGAGAAGAAATAAGTGAACTCAAAAGAATCATAAAATTTAAATCTTTATGAAATGCATTAATTAATATAAAAATGTAAAAGGTGCCTCACAAAAATCGGGGTGCAGAAAGAAAACCTGGTAGTAGTGATAGTAGAACTAAGGGATAGGAGTAATAAAATAAGTCTGATATTGTATAATAGATGACCATCCATTAGCAGTGTTTTAACCCAGTGATTATTGTTAGACTGGAGAGCCATAGGCCCACCAATGACATTGATTGTTTGGGGCCCACTGTTCAGCTACATGCAAAATTACCTGCCCCTTCTTCACTATTTTGTCTTTTGCTCTATATACTAATAGACTGGGTAGCTATGAATGGTGAGATGCTGCCCATATGTGTACTTTGCCAAACACTGCTTTTCTAGAGTTTGGGGGGCCCTCCAGGGGATTCACTTGTTCCCTTGTGGGCCAGTCTGAGTCTACCAGTTATTCCTAGTCTACATAAAACATTGCAATATGGCAAAATACAAACAATAGTAATAAGTACAAAGTTTTACCTTAGAATGCAGTTAGTGAAAGCCACAATAGATCCAGGTGCTGCATTACTCCACCCCGATGCGCGTTTCACCTTGCTTCATCAAGGGGGTGTTGACACAATCAGTTTTTTTTACTTTACTACTACCAGGTTTTGTTTCTGCATCCTGATTTTTGCGAGGCATTTTTTTTTAAACTTTTATATTAAGAAACTAAATTTAATTAAGATTTATATTCTACGATTCTATTGAGTTAGTCACTTCTTTGGCTCTGAGATTTGCCCTCTCTCACATGGTGTTGCTATAATGGAAAAGATGTGGTACATCTTCAAAGAATGACAATGGGGCAAATCCACTTACAGATCTGATGCGTCTAGAGCAGAAATTCAAGTTTCCTACAGCAGTGTGCCAAAGGTATGCAACTGGGACAGGTGTTCCAGGAGCTGGATGCTGGGGCAAGTTACTTTGAACCATACCAGTAGTGGAACCTGTGCAGCCATAAAGGAGCCTAAGAGTAAGCGTCCCACTTTTATCTGCAAAGCAGGTGGAATTGTGCATCTGTCTGTGTCATCTCCTGCCGAAGACAATGAACCATAACTTTTCTCTGGGTAAAGGAACAGAAGTCTAGCTATGGCTCAAATGTGGCAGACAAGCCGAGGGTCATTAGAGGCTGTGACACATTGCTTGTAAAAAGCAACATCTATTATTGGAATTAATTAACAGGAGCATACACATAAAACAAAAACTGCAGTAGTAAGGAGCTCAGGTTCCCTTGCAAATCCTTCAACAGAATACAAGCAATCATTCAATTAATTAAATTACCTTTTCAATAGTTTGGCATATATATAAGGCTACATTTGCACAACATCTTAGTGCTGTCCGTTTTAATTTTAGACAGCACACGGACCCTCAAAGTTTTATTGATTCATACATACATCAGTTTAAAAATGGATCCATGTCTCCGGTCGGTGAGACTCGCAGCCTGCCCAATTCTCATCCGTTTTGCAGATCAGACTTGGACATTACAGTCAACAAGAATCAGTATAAATTACTTAAGACAAACGTTGTACTTAAGAAAATACGAGTTTTATCTGTTTTTTTTAAGGACCCATTTATCCAAGTCAATGGATAAGAAGAGTAAAGTCAGTCTGCATCAGTGAAAATGAAGGGTTGAGAAAAAGAAAACACAGATGCAAGTAGGGTGAAACCGATATAGATGTATTTTATCTATGTCTATTTCTTTCTTTACAAATTGTCAACAGGGGCATAATTAATGGGCCATGGAGCATAAGGGGGTCCAAAAGTTTATTTGGCTCATATGAGGAGACCTAAACCATTAAAGATGTGAGATAGTTGGAGATTTTGCACTGAGGTCCAAGAGCTTCACGTTACACCACTGATTTCAAGAGTAAACCAACAGGCATTTGAGTCCTTACAATTAGAGTTGAGCAAGGTTTTCAAAATTCGTTTTCGATTGTGATCGGCGCCGAATATTGTTTTTTTTATTATTCGCCGAATATCATTGGAGTCAATGGATCGGCACCGATCATCAAACGTAAATTCGACACAAATAGGGTACTAATATGTCACGATTATGGCAAATTCAGATTCGTCGACCAAATCCGAACATATTCTCTCAACTCTACTTGCCATTTCCCTGTTTTCGAATAGTATTGCTTGTGATTATAAAGGGCGTGATCCCTGTAAGAACATCTTTTCCTCACATATTTTATAGGTGTTACAGATATATTATTCTATCCAAACTGGATTCGTGATGTGGTGATATAACAATATCAGCAGTTCGCCCACAAATGACAACATCATTATCTGAGCTAATATTTACCATACAAATTGTTTGCATAATTCATGGTGTCATTGGTGGAAACAGTGAAATCCATTATAATAATCAGTACTAATTGAATAGTCTTTTGTAATTATCCCAGCTGCACTGATTATAGTGTAAGAGAGAAAAACATAGCTCGGTAATGATCGAGAATTTGACTTCGCCAGACACACCCTCTAAAATGACCTCATTGTGGAGTTTGATAGCATTCTTAAAACGCCAGTAATAGAGCTTGGAGCGGGGCCAAGGCTTTGAGGTTTGCCTTCTTCTTCAATAAATCGTTTTTAGAAAATTAAACTTTACTGAGATTTTACTTGTGGTATTCCAGGACACTCTTTGTACTTGTTGGTTGTTTAGTTAGCAGATTTGTTTTTAAAATCAAATATATTTAGTGCCACCGACGATGGGAATGACAATATATTAGTGTTCAAAAACTTCGCCAGGAATAAAAACTTGTTATCCCTGAGTGACCCCTGCTGAATTCAAGCCAGAACAACGGACCACCCTTCTCATGACCAGTGGGGGTGACAATGGTAGGACCCTTAGCTATCACACACAATACCTTGTGAACGTTTCCACATTTTTTCACATTACACCCACAAACTTAATTGCATTATAATGGAATTGTATGTGATATACCAACACAAAGTAACAAGTGTTTGTGAAATGTAAAGGAAATTATACATGGTTTTCTAAGTATTTTAAAACTATAAATCTGAAAATTGTGACTTACATTTATATTCAGTCCCACTGCACAGGGTAGATCTCAAGCCTTGTCTGCCTCTGCGGTCTCCCATTCTGCCTTGGCCATAGTGGGAGCTGCTCAGCAAAGACGTTGGTCTCAGTGTCTTGCTCAGACTCGTGCTGTTCGCTTAGTTACTGCTGGCTCTCCAGCCAAAGCTATAGTAACTAGCAATAGGCAGTGGCGAACTGACGTTCCGGAGGCTAAGTCCAGAAATCACCCTACTGAGCATGCTCGTGAGGTGGCGACCTCTCATTGGTGGTCAGTCGTCAGCTGCTCGGGTGACGTGGCAGTTCCGGATTTGGTTCCACGAGCAAGGTCCTGTCAGACTGGGCTTGAACGGAACGCATAAAAGGTTCGCTGGAGCACACGCCGGCGTGCTAAGATCATATGTGTTTGTGGATATGTTATCACCCTGTGTGCTGTTACTAACACTGTGTGTGTCTAGATAGGCAGTGTAGGGTGGGAATTCCCGCTTGGCTTGGTGTCTGTTTCCCGTCCTGTGTGCGGTTAGCACAGTCGAGTTTCAGAGCAAGTACAACCACCATCCTAGACTTCCCTGGGGGGAGCTATAGGGACCCCAACTAGCGTCATAACCGCTATACTCCTGTGCCGTCTAACAGGGTATAGCCACAAGTGCTCTTTCTCTACTAGTACCATTCTGTGACGTAACAGACTCGGTTACTTTGCACTCTGTTCACACTGAGTGACTTTTAGCTCTGTGTGTTTACGGTGCTTGCTCGCAACTTCGCTCCGCCATTGTATACTAGCTGCGGTTTCCCATCACTGCATGGTGGACCCTGGGTTGGGATTGCACTTAACCTTAATTTATATTCAGTGCGATCCGCAAACCCTAACAGAGAAAGAGAGAGAAAGAAATAGACAAAGATATTCACACACCTTTGGCTGAACATGCATGCATTTTTAATGGTTAAAGTAGAGCAAGCCACTGCCAGACATATTTGCCAGTGGCTTAGTTCTCATAGAGACAAGTAAATGGCAGCAGCTGTCACATAGGTAGCTGGAGGCGTCATCGGCTTATTACAGTAAATTTAGACTTGTGCTGCCGAGATGACATCCTTGATTACCTATTTGACCACTGGAGCCAACCACTGGCTTCAGCAATCAGCAGTACACATCTGAGGCTAGTGATCGAGAAGCACTGAAGCGGATTTATCAAGTGGGTGATGCATCTTTTTCACTATTTTATACAATTGTCCTCTATTTACAATTTTAAAATTAAATACCCTAGATCCTTTAATGGGGTTGCTGGGACCACATCTGTCTTAAGAACTGGGTCCTGTTGTGTTCTTTGAGAAAATGTGAATCCTTTCCTCCCCCTGCTGCCCCGCATCTCCCTCCAAACAATTATTGATGCGAGCCAAGCAAAACACTCTTTGCACTTGTTCTTTCTGCAGCTGTTATCATTGTGCAAAACACTATTACTCTTGTCAATCGTCAACGAAACTGAAGAATGAAATACCACTTCTTACTGACGCATATAAATCATCTTTATATGGTTACACGGTATAAGAAGACACACCTTGCCCCTTCCTATATATCATCAGTCCAAGAACAAGCTGTTTAGTGTCTTGTGCTTCCATACTCGTGGCACAGAAAAGGTCCACCCGTTTAATTAACACTCGTTATAACATGTGCAGCAGAAGAAATATAAGGATACATCCATATTGCAACATTCGTTGTATAATAAAGGGTGGAGCGTCCTTACCGTAAAGTCGAGTTCTACCTTCCCGAGCAATTTGTTCAGCCTCCCCATAATGTATCTTGGTTATCAGTAATCTTTTCCTACTTACACTTGTACCCACACAATTCTGTTTTTAATGAGCTTTGTACATTGTGGAGACATGCTGAAATCGCTCAACCTGCCGTATAATGTCATCATTAAATCTACTTCTATGTAATTAAGTCACAGAGTTGCTGCCAGGGCCAAACTTTTAATTATATTCACAGTATATGTAAACCTAGATGCATCTATTTAGTGACGACGTGATGGAATGGTTCCATATATTCATGAGGAGCGATGAGTTAACATTTGTCGGAGATGCTTTCGAGCTCAAAGATTGTCTTTGGCCCATTGGAGGGGAATGTGAAGCCAATTAAGTTATTTGCTGCAGACTGTTTATTCTGTAACTTTTTATGCCACCACTAAATTGAGATTGGAGTTTGTGGTTTGCATTAATTACACATAGTGATAGGAACAGCAAACACAGAGTGGGTATTACATAAGAATGTAGTAGAATATATCAATTGATCTGGGTTGTGAGCATGGAAAAATGTGGTCTTTTTGGATACATCAACATAGGACTGATATGAATAATTAAAATGTGCAACATGTCACTGTATGCAGTGTCTTACGCACCTGTCCCAGATTTGGCCTTTGCTCCCCTCACTCCAGGTCTGCTGAACTCTGTTTTGCTTCATGTCAGGCTTTGCAGATAGTCCTGTGTAATAATCTACCTAGGCCTATATAGGCCTACCAAGACACACACCTGTGTCTTGGTATTAAGACTTTTGAGTTGCTCCAGAGTCCTGTCTGCCTGCGGTGTCTTTGACTTCTGCTACCTGTTTTGGTCTACTGTCCACCTGCGGTGTCCAGGGCCTCTGTTACCTGTTCCCAGTCTTCTGTCCACCTGCGGTGTCCAGGACCTCTGCTACCTGTTCCCAATCCTCTGTCCACCTGCGGTGTCCAGAAACTCTGCTCCCTGTTCCCGGTCTTCTGTCCACCTGCGGTGTCCAGGACCTCTGCTACCTGTTCCCAGTCTTCTGTCCACCTGCGGTGTCCAGGAACTCAGCTACCTCTTCCCGATCTTCTGTCCACCTGCGGTCTTCAGGAACTCTGCTACCTATTCACGGTCTACTGTCCACCTCTGGTGTCCAGGACCTCTGCTACCTGCTCCTGGTCTACTGTCCTCTTGCTGTGTCCAGGATCTCTGCTACCTGCTTCCGGGTTTCCTATCCGCCTATGTTCTCCAGTACTTCTGCTGCCAATTTCTTATGAGCCTCACCTGCCTGCTGCATGACCTCCATGTCCCATGCATCTACAAGGACCTTAGGCTTGGAGGATCCACCTCACCAGGTTAGCCTAACACTGTGAACTTTTAAGATTTGCCACACATTTCCCCTTTAGTATTGCATAGGGGTAAATCTACTGCAATGTTTTTTTTCCTGCAGACAATCAGTGCCATGTGAATGCTTACTAATAGTGATTATTTTTTGCAACAATGTATTACTATATCATCACACTTGTAAAGTCAAGAAGACAAGAAGATGCTGTAGTCATCGTTTTGTTGTTGCAGATCAGACTTCTTCACCCCTTGGGATCTGTTATCATTGAGAGAAGCCACATATTTTCCCTGAGGTAGCAAGGAAAAGGCCATGTGATGTGTAGAAAGCTCCGAGTCTGCCAGAGCGGCTCTATGTTCTGCCACATAGAAGGACCCAAGCGATGGCGCCCAGAAGTCATATAATACGTCATGGATATCAAGGTAAGAGGACCACTTCATGCTTGTTCCAAGATGTTGAGTAAGACTTGGCCAAAATGACTTACAGGACCACGGCAATCTGTGGCCGCCAGGCCATAAACCTAGGAGCTTTCTAATACATGCAGGTCTGAAAATAACAAAAAAACGCTAAAATACATCAGTAAAGGTTGTCAATCACTTTGTGGAAAGTGCTTGAGAAAATTAAAGCTTAGTGACTAAAGTTGGCCTGTCGGTATACTGCTCCCTGGATGTACAAAATGAAAGTCATTGACCCTCTGCATTTGGAATCCCTAGGAGATGCAACGTTTGATCTTGTAATGTCAGTACATATAATATGTACTTCTTCACCATAGAAACTATTGCATGTCACTAGTATATCCTATCACCTTCTGGTCGATTGTCCAGGAGGCCTACAGAGAAACGGGAAAGCATCTTGGAAGAGTTGACAGAACTCCATAAAGTTCCACACCGTATCACTACTAGAAAGATTTTTTTTTTGTGGTGATTCTAGGATGCCTCACATTAAAAAAAAAACTTTAAACCTTCAATCTTCAAGAACTCACTGCTCTTCTGCCTCACGGCTTCCTGGAGGCGGCACTCTCCTGCCTGATTGACAGTTCGGTCCAGTGGCATCGTTGTACTATTGACCCAAACTGTACACTCTCTGATGCTGCAAACAGAGGCAGGTTTGCATTTTCACACGAGCGCAGTAATCTGGCAATCTTCAGAGCAGCGCTTACAAGCTTTTTTGAAAACAGTAGTACAATCCCTGAGTTAGATAGACTGCAAAGGTGGCCATTAACCTAGACAAACAAAAACAGAAATCCACCTGGTTCTTGAGGATTTTTAACAAGTAGTTACTGTTTTTAAAAGCAATTTACAATTTTAACAGTATACAATTATGAGAATTACCTTTTAATGGGGCGTGGAAGAGATAAACGGGGTGCGGCATGTATGGCAATGAGTAGATATGATCGAATTCCCGGTAGAAGGGCTTTCATTAAAGTTGACCTAAGGACCCCATTGATTATAATAATTATTATAATGGGCCGTTTGGGGTTTCGTTTGGTTTCCACTTATGGAAAAAGCCCAGAATTTTTTCTAACATTCTAAAAAAAAAAGAATGACACAACAGATCCTAGACTGACCCCATAATGATCAACAGGGTCCCTCTGCTTCCATTTATGCAATGGATCTGTTTTTTTTTTTAATATTAATTCCGTTTGTCAAAAAAGGGCCAGATGTCACGAGAACCGAGCAAAGCGTTAACGTTAAGGTATAGCCCAAATATCATCTACAAAAAATAAATAAAAAATAAAAATGAAGCAAATCAGCTTTGTTGCAGCTGAAAACCAAAGTAAATATGTCTTTCTATCCGGTGAGGTTCTCGTTCTCTTTCTTCTGCATTGTGTAGCGAGTAAACTGCTGACAAGTTTTAGCATCTTCTTGGATTACTGGGCTGAAGCATTATTGTGACTTTCACCTTTCTCAAATCCATCTCTAATCTCATAATAACCATATCATCTTCAGTGAAAACTTCAGCTTGGCTCTCCAGGAATTTGCCAATGGCTTTGCACCACCTTCCCCCTTTTCTCCAGTGTACACGCATGTAATGTCTTGCTGAGATTAGAAAGTGGCCAGGATCATTTAATAATTGATACTCTCCATCCCCGAGTAATGTATATATTTGTCATGTCACCTAGAATGTTCTTTTCTTGTAATATAATGGCACATTAGGACAGAATTGTTCCATCCGAGCCTGTATGTACATGTCAGAATCCCCAGCGTCTTCCTCGCTGCAGACAACTCTCCCCTTCCCTGCAATTGAACCGCTCTTTTGTGGATCCTTTACGTCGTTTCATCCACAGGTAGTGACAAAATAAAGAAAATCGGAAAGTACAAAGACAATAAAAGTGGTTGTCCAGTTAAAAATAACCTTAGATTTCTCTAAATCAACAAGTCATACAACTTATTAATATACTTTGGTTATCAAAAGACGCCTTGCCCCTAGCTTTATATATCCACTCCTGCCTCAGGTGTTGGCAGCTAGACTCCATGCTTGAGACCATGTGATTAGAACTGTGCTTGAAGGAGGCAGGCTACATATATATTTTAATAGTTAACCCAGCCCCCTTATGTTCTAAAAGAGAATGGGGCTGGATAAGTCATTAACGCGAGCAGTCAGCTAGTCCCCTTCTCTGTCATAATTGACATATAGAAAGAAGGGGGCTGGCTTAGTTATAAAAAAGAGCAGTCCGCTACTACCCTTCTCTGTCATAAGTGACGTACAGACAGAAGGGGGCTGGCTTAGTCAACAAAATGAGCAGTCAGCTAGTCCCCTTCTCTGTCATAATTGACTTGTAAGCAGAAGGGGACTGGCTTAGTCAACAAAGCGAGCAGTCAGCTACTCCCCTTCTCTGTCATAATTGACATACAGACAGAAGGGGGCTGGCTTAGTCAACAAAGCAAGCAGTCAGCTAATCCCCTTCTCTGTCATAATTGACATATAGACAGAAAGGGGCAGGCTTAGTCAATAAAATGAGCAGTCAGCTAGTCCCTTTCTCTGTCATAACTGACGCACAGACAGAAGGGGGCTGGCTTAGCTATTGAAACGAGCAGTCAGCTAGCCCCCTTCTCTGTCACAATGGACACATAGACAGAAGGTGCTGGCTTAGTCAATAAAATGAGGAGTCAGCTAGCCCCCTTCTCTGTCACAACTGATGTGTAGACAGAAGGGGGCTGGCTTAGATTTGAAATGAGCAGTCAGCTAGCGCCCCTTCTCCATCACAACTAATGTATAAACAGAAAATGGGGCTCTCTTAGCCAGTGAACTGGGGAGTAAGTCAACCCCCTTCACCCCCAGCACAGATGACATGGTGACAGAGAGCCGAACTTGAATTACCGGTACCTGCGCCTTAAACATACATTATTCACATAATGGCGCCTTTTATAACTATAAGTACCAGTAACTTGTATATCTTGCAATAAGCATATTTAAGCAGGCAACCCCTTTGAACATGTTCCTATTTGATGACCTGTCAGCTCTCCTGACATGAAATGCTGAAAAAGAGGGTTAATGAAACCAGCTCACCACTGAGGCTCAAGGCCTTACTGGAGCAAGGGATTCCATTATGACCAAAGCGTAGTCATCCAAAAGAAAAGGGTAAATCCAACTTCTGAAAAATGCAAAACCTTTATTGGAAGAAGTTAAAAATGGATTCCATACCCCAAAGGTGGAATGGAAACGCGTTTCGAATCCACTCCAATGACTTGGATTGATTATGTTTCATCCGAGTGTCAGCTTAGTGTCATCCGATCCGCTCGCATGAGAATTGAAGCACAGGAGCGAAAAAAGATAGTTGACTTGTCGTCTTCAAGACTCCTACAAACTAGCTGAGCTCTGTTCGCCGGTTCCGTCTATTTATTTTTATCCGGCGGCACTTGAAAAAGATGCGCGAGCTTCATGGGGAGCAGACATTCCAGACATAGAAGGCTCTTGCCTTTGTATGGAAGTATAGAGGTCCTGGAAATGGGGTGACCCTTCAATTCTGATATTTACGATACGATACGATACATTTTATTGATCCCGGGGGGAAATTACAGTATTACAGCAGCAATACAAACAGCAGTACATAAAATATTAGGACACAAATCTTGCACAGGTATACCAACATTACATAATAAATAAATAATAAAAGTGTGTAGTTCAGGTGTATGTAAGACAAGGTTAATTGACATTAGTACACCAGCCATCAGTCATTATTTTCTACCACCCTTAGGAAATTATTATACATCCCCATAGCAGTAGGTACAAACGATTTCCTGAATTTCTACTTCTTGCACCTTAGTAGGATTAGACGGCTGCTGAATGTGCTCTTCTGCTTTGACTTGGATTTGTGTACACTACAGACCGGACTTGTCTTACAAAGCAGCAGATGAAGCAGAGATCAAAAATTCTGTTGACTGGTCAGTCAATAAAAGTTTTGTTATAATAATAGCCATTATAAATATAAAATTATAAATTAAAAAATGGCTACCATAACCTAAACACCCGTTCTCGTTGCCTACGCCTAGACTTTATGGTGATTGTCAATGCCACACTGTTTACTAAAGCTGAACTTCAGGTTTCGCCTTGTTCCTTGTCCAACATTGATACATACTGTACATTATACTGAATTCTTACATATTCACATGTCATTATGTGTCATTCTGACATTGACTAATCTGGGAAATATGAATAATGGTTTTATATTAACATAAAATATCCATTTAAGAGAACCTGTTATAAAATAATAATAAATATTATTGATGCATTAGCAAAATTTACAATGCTTCTGCCCCAAAGTAAAGAAATATATTTCTTATGCTGATCTATATAAATTGTAACAAGTGGTTTCTCAAAATTCAACACAAAATGTCATTTTTACTACTGCAGCCTCGGAAGTATTCAACCCCCGATATTGAAACGCCCATTAAGAGCGCACATTTGTAGATCAGGAGTTGTCTCCTGTAATGATGAAGGATTTTATTAGTTTTATCAGATGTGATTGAGATAAAACACAGTTACCTGGACTGATAAGGGATTTGTTGACTTTTGCATGTTATAAATAGGTGAATAAAATAAATGAAGAGTGGTCCAAAACGTTAAGAGATCATAGTCTTGTACAAATAAGGAGAGGGAACTAAAAGACACAGGCAAATGTTAAAAAAGGAGCACTGGCTTACACGACCTGGATGTGGCAGCAAGAGGAAGCTGTTACTGGCTGCCAGGAGATTTCTGAGGAGACAGGTGAAAAAAACCTTCAAATAATTACAAAAAGACCTGCAGCAAGATTTGGTGGCAGAAGGCACCGAGGTTTCAATAAAGGTTCATGCATATGTCCGAGAAACTCAATCCAAGCACTGAGTGTCCGCGGGTCTCCCTTCCCAAGCTTGACAACATTATGGGCATATATAATGCTTTCGAGTTCAAGTCAGGAAACGTGTGGACAGTCCGTGCATTGCAGTCTGTGCTTGGACCAAATTTCATAGACAGCTGCATGAACCCTAAGGTGCATTCAAAAGGCTGAAGGTTTTCATTCTTGGACTTCAATACTTGCACGTCTTCTGACCGAAAAGCACAAGAAAAGTCTTCTCAAATATGCTCAAAACTATGTAAATACAGGACCAAAACATTTCTGTGACTTTAAGAGATGAAGCAAACCTTAAACGTTTTGGGACTATGGGTCAATGATTTGTCTGTTGATGACGAATAAAATATGTGCTGAAAAGAACACCCTGCCTACAATGAATCATGGTGGTGGCTCTGTGATGTCCTAGGGTACTGGAAACTTGCAGATTGTGGAGGGTTAGATTGATTCAATCAAGTATCAGGAGAAAACATCATGTTTTCAGTGAGAAGCCAAAGCTAAGGCATCACTGGAACTTTCAACAGGACAATAATCCTAAACAAACTTTAAAAGGTCACCAAGGCTTGTTTCAGAAGTCCTGGAAAATTCTGCCATAACAGTCACCTGATTTGAACTGAATAAAAAATATTTGGTGGGATTTGATGCTGATGGCTTCAACACGCAAACCTCAGATATTAGTGAACTGGAGGCCATAGTTCATGCAAAATGGACTAAGATTCTTCAAGAACGCTGCTACAAGCTAATGTCTTGAAATGTATCATGTTTGCAGGTCATAACAGCTAAAAGGGCCATTCTAAGTACTAAAGACTCTTATTATGAGGGGGGTGAATAATTCTGGGATTGCAATAGTCATTAAAGGTGGCATTTTGTGCTGAAATTGCAAAAAGTACTTGTTATATTAGCTGTGCTAACTTATGTAAATTGCAATAAGTCAAACAAGAATAAAAAGCAAAAGGTGTAGCAAAGGCTAAGTGGTTAGCGCTGTTGCTATGTAGAGTTGGGGTCTTGGGTTCAAATTTCACTAACCAAGGACATCATCTGCAGGGAGTTTGTATGTTCTCCCTGTGTTTGCTTTGGTTTCTTCCAGTTTCTCCTGTTACCTCCCACACCCCACAGACATAGTTAAAGAATTTAGATTGTGAGCCCCAATAGGGACAGTAGTTATAAAGTCTGTAAAGCGCTGTGGAATATGATGACATATAAGCAAGGATAAAATTTTCCTAAATCCAGCTAATTAAAAAAAAGTGAGATTTGATTTGTGTGTAATGCCTGCCACCATTTTTTACAATATTGAAAAGTGCATCAGCCAGAAAAGGCTCACAAGACCTTGGACGCTGCTGGGTGAGCTTCTCCATAATACCTTGGAGCCATTACATCACAGCCAGTCACTAAAGATTATCATAGTCTGTATAAAAGCAGTCGTAGGAAATGTAGCACCCCTTTTGGGATGATTGTGGGAGGCCGCTTACAAGCCATAAAACACTACAGATAGTATTTGACAGCATGGCAGTGAAAAATATTTACCACTCAATCTATCCATAGTCATATTTGTAGAGGTCGCTTTGATATATCTAGGATGCGTTGGTGTTAAAGTGTTTGAAATGATGTGGATATGGTTCTAGCAGACCCTAGAGTTTGATATACTTATTCTCTAGGGAATTGAAGTACTGGCAAATTGCATTTAAAAAAAAGTCAAAGCTTATAAATTCAGATTTCAAAAGATTTGCCCATCTCCAATGACTAGTGATGGGCGAACCAGTGGATGCTCGTGTTCGGCGGAACATCTAAAAAAATTCAGATGAATTGGGGGCCTAAACATCCGTTGTTTGCCACGCTGTCATCTGCTCTGTCTCTGATCAGCGGTAAGATCATCACTGCCGGTCAGAGAGCTGGTGTTCCCATGCTGTCACATGACAGCATGTAAGCCAGCAGTTGTGAAAAGCAGTAAAAAGATTACAGCTGGTCAAAGGTATCAGGTGATGAGAGAGTACAACTGCCGTCGCTGATAACAGTGAGAGCAGTCATGGCTGATGTGAGCATTCATTCATCAAGCTGTGCCTGTGCTATAAATAAATAAAATGATGTGGGATCTCTTCTGTTTTTGATAACCAGGGAAGTCAAAATCGACAACTGCAGGCTGCATCCCTCCTCTGTCAGCTTTATCAAGGCTGGTTATCAAGAATAGAGGAGTCCCACGCTGTTTTTTAAAATTATTTAAATAAATAATTTTAAAAAATGAGTGGGGTTTCCCCATTTTTGACAACCAGCCAAGCTAAAACAAGCAGCTGGGGACTGGTATTCTCAGACTGGTAAGGGGCCATGGATAATGGTACCCTGTTATGATTTGGTAGCTGAGGAGAGCAGGCAAAAACGGCAATACACCAGAGAGGTTGGAATCTACTGGATTGCAGTACCCTGACTAACCACCACAACTAAAGGCAGCCGTGGAGCGTTCCTACGTTGGTCCTAGACGCCTCGTCACAGCCTGAGAGGTTAACTACACCTAAAGATAGAAAGAGGAAAGCTATCTGCCCCGGAGCAGATCCCCAAAGAACATAGGAAGCCCCCAAACATTTAATGGCAGTTAGACAAGAGGAAATACAGACAGAAAATAGTATGAGCAAACGTTGGGGCCCAATCTGCCTCGACAGAAAAGGATAAGAAGGACACTTACTGCAATCTAAAAAACCCTAAAAAATACCAACTCTACTAATTGCAAAAACAGCTGAGATCACACGACCTCTACCACCTAAATTAGTTCTCTGGTGTAACAAAACTAAGCCGCAGCCACTGAAAAAACTGGAAAAGGCAAATGAACAAATAACAGTGGCTCCAGAAGAACTGAGAGGAGCCCAAGCCCCCCGGGGGGGGGGGGGGGTAGAAACCTGGCTAACCTCACAGAAATGCAGAGAAATATGCAAATGGTAAGCACAAAAACAAAAAACAGAAAATATCTTATCTGAGAGCAGGAGAAGAGGCAAGACTCAGCAAACTTCCAAGTGAACCAGGAACCACAGTTGAGACAAGAACAATTGATCACCGGCAACCATGATGGGAGGGAACCTCCCTTATATAAGACCAGTCTGTAATTCCTGATTGCCAATCCTCATTGAATGGTTCAGCACTGTCTGTAACCACCAGAGGGAGCCTCTGCTCAGAATTCATTTCTAACACATTCACAACAGTACCCACCAGCTTAAAAATAGCCACCCGCCCCAGAAAAGGTGCATTTATTAGATGCGCCAATTCTGATGCTTTGCTCAGCTCTTCCCACTTGTCCTGGTGTGATGTCAAGTGAGGTAATATTTGTGGGGTTGATGTCAGCTGTTTTCTGGCCACTGACATCAAGCTCAGGAGTTAGTAATGGAAAGGTGTTTATAAGACTCTTCCAGTCCTAACCCCATTGTTAGATTGTAAAAAAAACACAGCCAGAATAAAATGCTTTAATTGAAAAAATGACAGACTCCTTTATTTGAAATAAAAATAAAAAAGCACAGTTATTTCTAACCTTTATGCCTAATCCATTGAAGCCTCTTGTCCCCTGTAAAACAATAAAAATAATAAACAACCATATTCCGAACCTCTCCTATGTGAAGATAATCCTCCAATGCCGATGTCACCTGTAAAAGACAGAAAATAATAAACAACCATATTCCTCCGCTGTCCAATGAGAAGATAATCCATATCAGTCCTATTAAGAACCAGAAGATTTGGATACCGGTCACATCAGTGATGTGACTGCTATCGCCGCCAGCCAGCTCACACTGAGACAGGAGCATAATCACGCTCCTGCAGTGTGTAGCGCTGAACTCCAGTGAGAAAGGTCATCTGAGTTCATAGCTGATGAAACCTGGTCACCTGACTTATGGCACTGTTTGCTGTGTGAGAATTTTCTCATGGTAGCTAAGCGTTACACGCTGCAGGAACATGATTACTCTCTTGTCTCAGTATGAGCTGGTGTGGATAGAGGTCGCATCACTGATGTGACCACTATCAAAATCATCCAGATCTTTGTGGGACAAGTATTGATTTTCTTCACGTCGGACAGGTGAGGAATTTGGTCGCTTATTATTTTTAGTCTTTCACAGGGGACATACGTTTCAATAGATTAGGCGTAAAGGTGAGTATAAATGTGCTGTTTTATTTTTATTTCTAATAAAGGAGTCTATCATTATTTCAATTGAAGGATTTTATTCTGAATGTGTTTTTTTTTACAATCTCACTATGGCGTTAGTAATGGGGGTGTCTATTATCCCACTCGCCATAGCAGCAGGGCAAGTGGGAAAAGACGGACAAAGCTCCAAAATTGGCACATCTAATAGATGCGCCTTTTTTGGAATGGTTGCGGGCTGCTTTTCTAGGCTGGGGGGACAATATCCATGGCCCCTTACCAGTCTGATAATACTAGCCCCCAGCTGTCTGCTTCAGCATGGCTGGTTGTCAAAAGTGGGAGAAATCCCAAAGCATTTCTCAAAAGTATTTAATTATTTATTTAAATAATTTAAAAAGATGACGTGTGACCCTTGTATTCTTGATAAACAGCCATGATAAAGCTCACAGCTGATGGTTGGAACCTGCAGCTGTCGGTTACCAAAAATAGAAGAGAGCCCACGTCATTTTTATTTATTTATTCATAGCATAAGCGCCGGACTGATGCATACTCTCATCAGCCGCGCCTGCTCTTGTTGTTATTAGCTACGTACTCACTCATCAGCCGACTACTGTGACCGGTGATGACTTTTTCACAGCTTCTGGCTCACGCTGTCATCTGACAGCATGAGAACCACAGTTCTCTGACCTACGGTAACTAAATTACCACCAATCAGAGCACCGGGTGTTTCTCACGCTGTCACACAGATGGGAAACAGTCGATGTTCGGGGTGCCAAACCCAAACAGTAACACAGACTTCCTTGAGAAATCAGTGTTCGGGGTCTTTGCACAGACAATAGGTATCCAGAACGGTCCTCAAACTTTACTGTTCGGGCTCGTCCATCTCTACTAATGATTCTTTCTCCATTAGGAAAAAAGTGATTGTGTGTAAGGGGGTAGGCAAGACTAACTGAAATCCAACGGTATGGTATATAACCACCTTAAGGCTCTCTTTATTGTGTTTTTCTGTTATGTTTGTTGTATATGATAGAAAAATCTCCAAACGTTTGAGCCAAATGCCATAGTGGCATATGTTCCCATAGAGCACAAAATTATCTATACGTTTTTTGGGGTGTCCCACTAAGTAGTAAAGTGCAGTAGTCTACTCTTTCCTATACAGTAAAAGAATAAAAATAAATAAAAAATAAAAGTTTGCAAAGTGAGGTGTCAAGTTACAATAAGCTATTAAAGTCTTTGGAGAAGGGAGGAGGAGGAGAAGTAAGGCAATGAATGAGAAAACAAGCAGAGACAGACAGATTGAGCTGCAGTTAGTGAGTGATTTAGCTTATCAGAAAGCTGAATTCACAGCTACAGTGCTCAGTACTACTGTGTGTAGTCTTTATTCTGCTTCTGAACATTTCCTAAACAGAATGAGACTTGGAAACCTTTATATCTGAGTGTAATTAGTATGGAAGATTCATAATAGCTAGTCTCCACCTGTTAGCTCAGAAAGAACTAAAAATTAGGAGAGCAAAATTTGTGAAAAATTCACTCTGCAAGTCGTATAATGGCCAAAAATTTAATCATGCTTCACTTTCTTTAGAATAACTCATATCTCAATATTAATAATTTAGGTCCACATTGCGTCAAATATAAAATTTAATAAGTGCTGAAATTAGTAACCAAAATGATGATATTGCAATATCCAGAATGGATCTTAAGGTGTTTTAAAATGTTTTGATCTTTGCCCTTTAAAAAATTCCTTATTTTTAACCAACTGAAAGAAAATTAGATCTCAAGTCTAAATTCCCGGAAAAAGTCTCATCGGGATTGCAGAAAAAATAATGAACATACAACATAGTCACCTCATTTCACGCTACCCCAGAGATGCGTTCCTGAGACTGTTAAAGAAAAATTTCAATTCGAGAAAGGAACGGAGATAGAAAGGAGCTCTGAGTGGAAGGTTGATCAAATCAAAGGCTGGTTTGTGTGGTTGTGTGAGGCAGGAATTATCTCATTCCCTTAGCGTGTGTTTGACTATGATCCTCCACTCAAGTATGTGATTGGATTTGAGCTCAACAAAAACCTTAAATTACACACCTATTGTGCCCCGGCTAAGCTGAGCATCGCAGTGCTGGAGAAAGCTCCTGGCTGCTCTTTTTGGCCGAGTTCGATCTGGTTTCCCGCCTATCATCCACACGCTGATGAATGAGTAATAGGATTAGAGAGCCTTGTCTCAGAAAAATGTTGTACTTGTCAGATTTGGTACATTCACAAAAGGTCCAGAGTGATGGATAGGTGCACTATAATACACTGACATATGTTGGACGTGAACTTGGCATAAAATGCTGTTTTAGCAGCAAACCTCCATGCTCCCTTCTAAGAAAGAATATATACCTTTTGACATGACTTTTTGTGATATCTTTCGCTGGTATTCTGTTTCCTGCTAAGGATCGTCAGTAATAAAATTCAGGTTGCAGAAAAGGTTTAGAAATGTACATGTATTGTGTGAGCATAAACCCGCACAAAAGCTTTATATTAAGGATCCCGGTACAGTCGTAGACCTCATTCAGACATTGGTGACTTTTCATTTAAGCAAAAAAAAAAAAGGTACTATTGTCAGTGTTTTGGATCAGAGTTTCATCAGTAGTTCATCAGTTTTTACCATCAGTGTTTCATTAGTGATTTTTATGTATTGAAAAATAGATAAAGTTGTTGATAACATGCCCGATCCCTTTGGCCCAACGCATTTCTCCCCGCCAGTCCTGGGGTTCATCAGGGAACGCTTGGTAGAGAAGGACCTTGATAGGTCAGAGGGCCTGTAATCCAGCTTTTCGTTCCCCCTAACCACAGGGAAGATTTCTCTTGCTGACCCATCAAGGTCCTTCTGATGAACCCCAGGACTGGTGGGGAGAAACACGTCAGACAAAGAGATTGGTCATCCAACTGTGAAGACTCTTTCCTGAGATATGTAATAATATCTGGGTTTTTCTTCTTTTTTCGTATGGTGGGTGATTTTCTTTCATGGGTGCACCTTAGAGAATGTTTATGTGCACCATATATAAATTATATGTCATGTGCATTTTGTAGCACATATTTGTGCCATGACATCACCTATTGTGATGTTTTTGGTGGCCATCAATATTCTTTTTGAGATCCCCAGAAGGATGGTATATAACTATACCTAGTATAAATGTATTATCTAGCACAGGAGACATTAGGGTTTCCAGGCACTGCCAAAGTTGAGCAGGGGCACCGTAATTAGGAAGGCTAAAAGCTTTATAGGAACTATTAGGATCTGTTAGCCTTATAACTGGTTATCCCTGTATACACCCTTTATTGTCTTGTATCTGCTTTGAAAGAGAGTTGCTCATATGAATATGCTTTTAAATAGTAATTATTAAAAGTTATTTTTCAGTTTTTTTTTCTGTCTGCTATCTAATCTTGTAGGACCCCACATTTATATATTTATGCATCTTGCTTTTCCCCACTATATTTTTATGTAAAGATAGCAGGGCATTTAAACAAGCACAGGGTTCAGTAAGGTGAGAGCTGTGATTAGGAGAACTGTTCTGGAAAATGACGATTCTAGGGCCGGAGATTGTAATTATGCAGGTCTGACAAGAGCAGCTTGTCAGGAGCTGAGAGAGAGAGGAAGGGAGATGAGCATATCACTGCTGTATAAAATTCAATGGCCTGCAAAGAAGTAACTGGGATGTCAGGAGTTAACTCCTCCATCTGGAACGTAGGTACTGCAAACATTCAGCTAGGCTCTGGTGGTTGGTCTCCTTGGAAACAACCTGTACACTATGTAAAATAAAAGCTCTTACAGCCAGAGATCTACAGCAGATAGAAAAAGCATGTCAATTGATAACTTGCTTATTTTGATGCTAACCAAAGCAATTTAATAACATGAGAATACCCCTTTAAGAACATAAAGCAAATATCAGTACACGGAGTACACGGGTAATTATACTAGGAAAAAAGCACTGGGCTGTAGAAGGGCATTAACTTAGCACCAGGATCTGATTTTGCTCTTTTGTGCAAGAAGGAACATGAAGAGCCCTGCCAGAGCCCTACAAAATGACATCCAGCATCTACTAGTGTACATCTTCATTACCAAACTATCAGAAATTGACTCTATGAGGGCTCGATGTCCCGTAGTGGGTCTTGTGCTCACAGGCCAGCCCTATGTTGCGCAATTGGCATTCATCAAAGATCGTCAGAATTGGCAGGTCCACCATTGGTGTCCTGTTTTCTTCACAGGTTAGAGCAGGTTCACACACTGTCGATGAGCTAACCAATGCTCTGATCAAGGTCTGGGATGAGATCCCCCAGGTCACCATTCTATGGAACATACCCAGATGTTGTCAGTGCATACAGGCACAAGTGTGCCGTTAATGCCACATGTGATTTCCATGTTTACTTTGATTTTTATGGCGATTTGGAATCCAACCCTCCATTGGTCGTCAATTTTAGTTTCCATTGGCCAATATGTTATTTTATTCTCAGCAGATACCTGGATTGTAGAATTTATATAATCAGTAAAGATCTTCAATGGAATCTTTCATTCCTCCAGATATCTGAGAAGTGAAAAAAAAAATGAAAACAAAATAGGCAAGTACTATTAAAATATTTTTTTGGGTTTTTACATTGATTGAACAAGGGCCATCGTACATGCATGCTCGGATACTCAGTATGTTACTTATTTGTCTTATGCTGTTCGCTTAAGTCCTATTCTATTTAGTAGCTATTGAAAACCAGGCATATTGCTACCTTTCATGTCTATTTTGTTCTGTTGTCTTGCCAAGATAGTCCTGACCCTCCAGATAAGACTTTGCTCGTAATGATTCCAGGGACATCAGAATAAGATTCATGGATGGATGGGTTTTCAGTGGAATGGGATTACCGTACTTAAGGCAGAGTCATATACCATAGAGCTAAATCAACATTGCGGGAGTCCACTGGATTTAACATGACATTGGGGATCCCTTTGAAAGTGTCGCAAATGACAATAAATGCTATTCAATAAATTCAATAAATTATATGACTGCGTTTGGATTACCTTTCAGATAAGAACTTTAACGTAGAGTCAAAACTGTAATTCAACTGGCTGCAGAAGTAGACTTCCTCCACTTCTCTCTGGGCAATATGAGACCTGGAACCAGTGTCCACCCTTCTTTTATCTAAAGCAAACCCTTCATATTTCAATCAGTCTAGTGCCTAATTATTTGCCATTAAGCCCACTTGAGTTGTAGTAGCATATTTTCCATGTTATTAGTCAATATGGAACCATTGATGGCAATATAATTTGTCCACATGTGGATGATTGTGTGCCCTTCTGGATTCAATCTGTAGACATGTTAAAATGAAGCGTTTTCTGAATGTAACTTGCTCATCTAAACATGGTATGGTAAGTATATCCATAATTTGATCAATCAAGTGGAATCAAGTAGGCCTTATATACTGAAGCAGCTGCTAGACTTCCAGCAGGATCTTAAAACAGATGGCAAGATGGGCCAAGAGAAAGGCAAGAATAAAAAAAAATGGACTCAATGATTTTCATACTTTAATTTGAGTGCCATACTAAGAAATGAAGACTGTTAGGCTTACCTAGGAGGTAGATTCAGTAAGCCTCAGGTCTGGCACACGAACCCTGAACATTGGTGAAGCAGGCAGAAAGGTACCTGTGGATCGATGACTTGCAACACTTGAGACCACAAGAGGACAGGTGTAGAGAGGACACAGGAACGTCCAGTGCAACAAACGCAGCATGTATGAAGGGTCAATAAGCAGATGCAGACCAGTAGCTGATGGAGGTGCACAGCAAACAAATAGAACACAGGACTAGGAGTCTAAATACAAAGACACAGGTGTGTCTCAGTGGGCTTTAAATAGGCCTAAGCAAATGATGTCATAGCGGCACGCCAGGCCACTTGTAAAACCTGATATGCAGCACAGCAAAGGGCAGCGGCCATAGAGGAAGGTTGTGAAGCACTGCTGCGCTGGCTCTGTTATCTGCTGATTAAACTGAGATTATTAAATATATGAATAGTGAGTAGAGTTGGTGCGAATCAATTCAAAGTACTCAATCCAGCAGTTAAGTCAGTAATCTATAAGAAAATAACCACGGCACCCCAAGAGATGTATTCAGAAAACCAAGGTTAACTTCACTTGAAGTGTCAGCATAAAGCTAACCAATATGTATAACGACCATGGTTTTGGTGGTAACATCTCTTGGAATGCCATGGTTATTTTATTCTGCATTTGGGTGGACTTCTACTACCATTGTGGCACCCTCACTGAACCAGTAGTACCCAACCATTATATTTAGAGAGATCAGTAATCTTTGGTTGCTGGACTGGAGTCCTGAGAGCTGCTTCCTACCACCTAGCATCCATTGCTCTTCTTTTGATAAACCAGACTGGCACAACGTCATCTAGGCGTGGTGCCAGGTCGGCTAAACAAAAGACGAGACACAGATGCTGAGAGGTAGGATGCCCTAAGGGCACCCATTAAAAATCCAAATATTATTGACCCATCTACTAGACTTGATCCTGCGATTCGATTTGCACCAACAGTAAAGCTATATATATGAATTAGATGGATGTTGGCCAAATTATGCTTCAGCCACTAAACCATCTCAGCTAACTCTTCCACTCCTATGTGCTCAATGAAAACGTCCCAGATTGACACATTGGCCATTTGCTAATCTTCAAGAGCACAATGCAATCAGCAGTGCTAAATCGACCATGAGCAATTGGCATTTCTCCCAACCATCAGTTGGCCGGAAACCCCAAACACATTAGACTGTCGACTGAGCGGGCCGATAATCGACAAGTTCAGCGGACATTAGTCTAATGTGTGAGGACCTTAATATTGAAGCCTACACAATGTCCTATTCCAAGTGAATAGACCATCCTTAAGTATAAGTTCTGATTTCATGGCTTGTTCTAACTTGAGACTTTGTGCCACCAAATTCACCGTGTTGCCCCAGTGTAAACAATTAGCTATAGCTTACTAATCTATGAATTTATGACACCATATCTTGATTTTCAGATCATGGATGAAACCAAATAAATCTAGGAGCATCTAGGCCCTTTTCAGTACCATATAGCACAGTCGTAGACTACTGCCTATTCCCGTCCAGTCCAGTGTCCATATTAAAAGCATATGCACATGAACATTTGTATACCACTGCCAGTTTTCAAAAGGTTAAATATTGTTGCAGAAATGGATGATTTAAACATGGACGCGGGGATGTCACGGTTGGGTTTTCAATGGGTTGCTTCCAGCAGTGGGCTTGTGGGTGTTATGGTCACAGTCTGTATCCAATTTGGATGTACACTTAGTGATTTCAAGATATCCTGCCAGCAGCTGCCGAGTGCTCTCAGAGTCTCAGCATGGTGCCCTCTCCTAGCATGTCCCAGGTATGGATTCTATTATAAGTGATCCAGGATTAGGGGCACCACTGAGGGATGTGTGTGTGCTCGGAGCCCACAGGGAGCAGCAGATTTGAGCACATAGATATGTATCTCAGGCTTTTGTTTGCATCAATAATAATACAAAACGACTGCACCACATTGATCTAATTTTTCAGGCGCCTGCTTCCCTTTGATAATCCTTGTTCTCTGTTCACTGCTCTATTACCTAAGTTCTGCACGCAGACAACTGTAAAACTGCCAAGAGCTTTATATGGGACAGTCTCCCCGTCTATGCTCAAGGCTACATTTCCCTGGTACTTAATAATAAAAAAAAGCTAGACTTTCTCACAATGGCAGAACCAAGGTTATAATTTACAGATGTCCCCTAATTGTTCAAAAATATAGCTAGTCATTATCTGACAACGGCTCCTTACAGCGGGTTTATGTCTTTTTTTATAAAAAAAAAGTGATGATTGACAGGTTGGCATCCCAATAGGCACGGCAGTTGCTGCAGGCTATCAATTTCACACACTGACATGTCATTTTTCATGTACCTTCACAGGCGATTAATGGGTTTCCCAGCTTTATTTATGTCATCTGGTATATTCTATCATCTGCAGTTAACTATATAACCTAACTTACATCTTTAGTATAGATATGTCATGTTGACTGCATTTTGACTATCTTTTGATACGACGTACAAAAAGTAAAAAAAAAGGATATAACTTAAAGGGTTATTCCCAATACATTAAAGTTATCATGGAAGGGATAGGTAATAACTTTTGGAATCCTGGGATCTTGTGTATGGGGCTCTGGATCTCAGGAACTGGTCTCTGCAGAGCCCCATCTTGGATGGAGTGGAGGTGCACATCTCAATGTCTATCCACCGGGCTGCAGTCCATTTGGTCATCACTAATGACGAGCGCAAGTGCTTGTTACTTGAGTTTGCCTAGGGTGCTCTGGTGACATGTTTGAGTCCCCTCGCCCACTTCATTCGCAGATGTTACACTGCCTGAAAACATGCTGGGATTTCACTTATTTGTCAGGCAATCCCTCCATGTTTTGTGGCTGTCTAACAGCAGCGAAAAATGCTTGCGAGGGGACTCAAGCATGTCACTTGAGCACTTGGGATCAGGGTGCATACCTGAGCAACGAGCACTGGCGCTCATCACTTATGTCCACAAGTCCAGTCTTGTATCACCAGGTGAAGCAATTACTGGCTTTTCATTTTCTTTCAATGACTATATCATACATAGACTGTCTAAACTCTCCAGAGCAGAAGCTCCTTTCTGTGAGCAGTCTTGATGAACTTGCCTCTGATTTACCATGATGAACCTGCCTCTAATTTACTATGATGAACTTGCCTCTAATTTACTATGATGAACTTGCCTCTGATTTACCATGATGAACTTGCCTCTGATTTTCCATGATGAACCTGCCTCTGATTTTCCATGATGAAGCTGCCTCTAATTTACCATGACGAACCTGCCATTTTGAACGGTGATAGTGTACAGAAAGTTTACAGAAAGGCACAAAGAAGCACAAAACAAGAACAGCTTGTTCCCTAATGGAACAGCTTGTTCCCTAATGGAGTCATCATACAACAAGACATGGGGGTGCTTATGTATCAACAATGCAGAACCTTAGGGACTTTGCCCTGACCTAGCTCTGATTGATTTCAGCAAGTCAAAGCATCCAAGTCAAAGTGTTCTGATATAGATATTCAAAATAATGAAATATGATGTTCTTCCTTGATTAGCATTTACCTTCAGTAGTTCCTATCTGCCACCGTGCTCATGCTGATGTCAGATAGTTGAAGTGGGCTCATTGGCTGTCAACTCCCAGAACCTTTCTGACGACTCCGCGATCATGAGAACTTTTTCACGCTCGTGTTGCTATCAGACAGGTAATAGAAGTTCACTGGGAGACTCTGAGCACACAATGCTCAGTGTCTCTGCTGGATGGCAGGCAGTATGGTTGCATTATGCAACCATGCAGCCTACCATCTAGATGTAGCAGAGCTAGACCCATTGTGGGACAAATGGATTATCTCTGTGGACAAGTGAGGAATATTGTTGTTTGTTATTTTAACTCTTTTGCAGGAGACAATGGCATCTCTGGAATGGGCGATGTCGTAAGTATTTTTTTAAATTAAGATTTATTAAAGAAGTCTGTATCATTCTTTCAATTAAAGGCCTTTTTTCTGGGTGTCTGTGTTTTTATTCAATATGAATATGGGATTATTAATGGGGGCGTCTTATAGATGCCTCTCCATTACTAACCTCAGGGCTTGATGTCACCTGACAAAACAAATGTGACATCAACCCCAATACTTTCACCCCACTTGCCATCGCTACAGGGCAAGTTGGAAAAGCAAGGCTAAGTGCCAGAATTGGCACATCTTAGGCTACTTTCACACATCAGGCTTTTTGAATCAGGC
>VIAB01001959.1:36214-53961 GCA_009801035.1 Oophaga pumilio | reverse complement strand
AAGCAGTAGTGACTCTCATGGTATATGGTAATTAGAGGCCAGTTAGTCATGTCTTTCCCTTTTCTCGGACTGGTCATGTTAGGGGTTAACTTTCTCAGCCTCAGTCTGGTTTGACGTTTGCTATTTATCTCCGCTGCATCCTGCAGGCGGTGTCAGTTATAGTTTCTGCCTACGGCGTGTGTAGCTGACTCCGTTTGCCCTGCTTTGTCCTGCTGCTTGCTGACTGAACCCGTGTCTGTTTATCCCCACTTCCCGTCCCGTCTCTGTGTTCCCCTTTCGTGTATTGACTCCCTGGTTTTGACTTGACTTGGACCCTGACCTGCTGTTCTGTCTTTTGTCTTTGGCATATCCACTCCTAACTGGTACTGACCCATTTGGCTTGTTTTTGACTCTGTGCTTGTCTATTCCTTTTATACTGTGCTACAGACTAATATCGACCCGGCTTGTTGACTATTCCGCTGCCACCTAGTGGTGGCCTTGCTGCTGCGATGCAGGTCTGCTATTGCTGTGTGCATTCCTCCCTCCACTCTATTGCTGTCTAGTGGAGCTTGCATCTACCTGCATTGCAGCAGCGTGACACATCCCAGGAGCTTGAGGTTACTTTAAAAAATATAACTTTCTTGATTTTTATTTCTAACAAACAAAAAAGAAACACTGGCTCATGACAACCTTTATCTTGTGCAAACTATGGGTCCATACCATATTTTCGTATACACATAGAGATTTTCAACTTCTGAGTTATATGCAAATTGTAAATAAATTTGTGCCATGCTCCAGTAGATGCCATGTTAGGGCTCTTTTACACGTCCTGATATTTCCATGTCCGTGTGCCCGTGTGTTACATACCTGTGGCATCCGTGTGCCTCATCAGTGTGACATGTACCAGTGCATGGGAAAAGTGGTATAGTTTGCGCTGTTCCCAGGCGCTGTGTGGTGAAGGCAGCTTGAATCAATGTCTCCTGGTCTCCCTGAGCTGAGTGTGACCAGGCAAAAATGATGAGAATTGTATTCAGCACCCGCTGTGTACATTGTGTGTAAAATAAATAATTTAAAAAAATGGCGTGGGCGCCAGTGTCATTTTCAAAATGAGCTGAGGGAAAGCCCAGGGCTAGAAGCTCATGTTACAAATCTGGAAAAGGGGACAATATCCCAAAAGGTTCATAGGCTATTAATAACAGCTCACAGCTGTTTGCTTAGCTTTTACTGGTTAGTTCACGCCAGAAAAAAAAATGACATAGGGCCCCGCTATAAATTCTAACCAGCAAAGGCTAAACAGACAGCTGTGGGTTGAAATTAATAGCCTGGGAAGGAGCCTGGGATATTGGCTCCCTCACATGCTAACAACATCAGCCCTGAGCCGCCCCAAAAATGGCACATCCAAAGGATGCGCCAAATCTGGTGCTTAACCTTGCTCTTACCACTTTCCCTGGTGCAGTGGCAAGTGGGGTAATAGAGTTGGGATTGATGTCAGCTTTATATTGTTAGCTAAGATCAAGACCAGGTTTTAGTAATGGAGAGGCATCTATAAGACAGCCCCATTATTAACCCCATAATCATATTGTCAAAAATACACAGAAAGAATAAAATCCTTTATTTGAAAGGAAGACACAGATTCCTCTATTTGAAATAAACACACCCCACTCTTTTTTTCCCATTTCTTACTGTAAAAATTAAAACAATGATTTGTGGTCCGTGCTGCTGATAAGAAACGAAAATGTCAATGTGTTTTGCCCAAGGACACACGGTCCATGGAAACACACTGATGTGTGCTGACCCATTCACTTGAATGAGTCTACCTGTGTAAGTGTCTCCAGTACATGTAAAAACTGTCACCACCCGTACCGGAGACACTGACATGTGAACGAGGCCTTAGGGTGTGTTCACAATACTTATTTTTCTGTGCATTAAAATGACTGTTTTTAAAGCAGAAAACGCTGTGTTTTTGTGGAGTTTTTAAAATCTGACAGGTAATTCTTTAGCGTTGTTGGTCGTTTCCTGAGATCCTTTGCAAGGTTTTTTTCTTTTGTGTGTCATTTTATGGTTGTTTTCCAGACATTTATTTTAAAATTCCATTATACAATGAAGAAGGCACTATAGCTTTTTTTTTACCAAAAATAAAACTTTGAAAAAGTATTGAGCGTCTTCCTAGTGGAAAACACCAGAAGGATGTCCATGTTACATCTGTTAGGCGCCGGGATTTTCCCACTGCACGGCGTGGATCCTAAGCCTTGTCGCTTTCTGCGGTCTCCCATTCAGCCTCAGCCACAGTGGGAGCTGCTCAGCAAAGACCTCGGTCTCAGCATCTTGCTCGTGCTGTTCACTTAGTTACTGCTGGATCTCCAGATAAAGCTATAGTAACTAGCAATAGGCAGCGGCGAACAGACGTCCCTGAAGCTAAGTCCAGAAATCACCCTACTGAGCATGCTCGTGAGGTGGCGACCTCTCATTGGTGGTCGGTCGTCAGCTGCTCTGGTGACGTGGCAGTTCCGGATTGTTCCACGAGCAAGGTCCTATCAGAATGGACTTGAACGGAACGTATAAAAGGTTCGCTGGAGCACACGCGGCGCACTAAGATCATATGTTTTGGTGGATACGTTACCACCCTGTGTGCCATTACTAGCACTGCGAGTGTGTGTCTAGACAGGCAGTGTAGGGTGGGAACTCCCGCTTGGCTTGGTATCTGTTTCCCGTCCTGTGTGCGGTTAGCACAGCAGAGTCACAGAGCAAGCACAACCACCAGTGTAGACTTTCCTGGGGGGTAACTATAGGGACCCCAACTAGCGTCAGTACTGCTTTACTCCTGTGCCGTCTAACAAGGTATAGCTCTGAGTGCTTTCTTTTATAGTACCGCTCTGTGGTGTAACAGAGTTAGGTACTTTGCACTCTGTTCACACTGAGTAACTCGTAGAGATTATAGTGCTTGCTCGCAGCTTCGCTCCGTCATTGTTCATTAACTGCGGTTTTCCATCACTGCACGGTGGACCCCGGGTTGTGATCGCACTTTATCATAAGTTACATTTAGTGCGATCCACAAACCCTAACAACCTCTTTTAACCGGTCAGCGTCTTTGAAATCCTTGGAATACAAAAGATGCTCAAAAGCCTGAATATATGAACAGCAACTGGATTTTACTTAGAAATGAATAGGTCCAATCTTTTCAGTGTTTTATCAGTGCTTTTTCAGGCATTTCCTATAAAAAAAAAAAATGGAAAAAAATGCAGTGTGAATATTCCCTTATAGAAGTTTGCTCCTTTAGGGCAGTTGCAGACGACCGTGTCTTCTCTCATCCGAGAGAATCGGGCTGATTATGTAAGTCACACTCTGATCTAAGATTGATGGGATCATAGTGTGATACAATTCTCTCCGATGAGTATAAGATGGAAACAAATTTTTTTGATCTCCATTCTCTCAGTCAGTGGAAATTGAGCTGCACACAGATGTCATCCGAGTGCACTCTGATTGTTTCCATGGACTCATTGACTTAAATGGCTGAGTGCGATCTGAATATTAGATCAAAGTTGGGTATGCGAGCAGCGTGTGACATGTGCACGACCCTATAGACCAGTGATGGCGAACATTGGCACTCCAGCTGTTGTAAAACTACAACTCCCAGCATGCCCTTGCAACCTGCAGCAGTTGAGGCATGCTGGGAGTTGTAGTTCTCCAACAGCTGGAGTGCCAAGGTTCGCCATCACTGCTATAGACTAACATTGGTCCGAGTGCGATCCGGTGTGTTATTGGATGACACTTGGACCAAAAATACGGCTATGTGCATGAGTATTTAGAGGGCGCTGTATGATGGTGACACAGGACTTTGGGCCATAATATGAAGATATCAGTATCTTTTGCTGAGCTTAAAATGTAAAAAAATTACAATCCCAAATATCTGCATAAGGTTCTCAAGCTTAAACAGGTTGTCCACTACTTTATCATTGATGACCTATCCTCACGATAGGTCATCAATGTCTGATCGGTTGAGATCTGACATCTTGCACCCTCGGCGATCAGCCTTTCTCGATGTCGGCTGCGGGTACAGAACATCCCCCCCCTATTGATTTAAATAGAAGGCAGATGTGTAGTACCTTACCTAGGCCACTATCGGAAGAAGGAGCAGCTCGGCAAGGGAGTTCTTCTGGCTGGTTGGGGGTTCCGGGTGACATCAGACATTGATGACCGATCCTAAAGATAGGTCACCAATGGTAAAATAGTGGACTACCTCTTTAAATAAATGTGTAGGGGCATCTATTTTAGTTATAGACACGACAGTAATAAATTCTTACGGACTGCCAACAAATAGCTGACAACTTTCTTTTCCATGCATTGTATAATCTTATAACCTTTAATATATTTCTATTTTTTCCTTATAAATTATTATAAATGCGCTAAACTGGTATTTCCACCAAGTGAAGGTGACTTAGCATGTTCAGCTACTGAACAGTTAATACGAGCCCGCTGATGGATTACTATGCCACTATTAAGAAAAAAACAAAACAAAGCAAGATAGGATAATTAAGATGGGGGAAAAAAATGCACCAAAGAAACCACATCTGTGCCCAAACAGCCGCTTCTCAGTCCCCACTGCTGTACTTAACGCTCGTTAATGTGGCATTGTTTACTCACAATTAAACTCTTTACCATTAATTTAACTTTCAGGCGTGGAATCGGTCACAAGCACTGAGGTCCCAGCGCCTGGACAGATGTGTTTTATACACTTGTATAAACACGGCTCTCGTTAGGAAGTTAAGCGTGTAGAGCAAGCTGATTACAGCACAATGCAGGATGCTTCATTATAGAGGGTCCCTCAGGGGGAGTCGATGGAGCCTGGAATCTGGCAGTGCCAGACTTATCCCTTCACTTGTACCTGGAGACGTTTTCACCTGACTGTAACATATCGAATTGCTGTTTGGTAATCTCATTATTTCACATGAAGGACAGACAAGTATTAGTTACAGTATAGGCACTGTGTATGACCAGACTGTCCTACTCTCAGACCAAAGGCCGCAACTCCAGAAACCGTCATTAAGTCTTTTCTTTTTTCCTACTTCAACGTCATGACCTTCAATTTTCCAACGTCGGGAATGGTATCCCATATTACGATACCCAACTATTCATATTGAAATAGTACTATTAGGCTGTCACCGTACAAACTTTTAAGGCAGCTTTTTAATTTATTTTATTTTTAATGTCTTATTACCTTTTTTGTTGTTGTTGTTGTGGTTTTAGTATCACAAGTCATCTGACAACAAACTCCCGAAAAAAGTCACAATAGAAAAAAAATTTAAATAAAAATGCGTACTGATATGTTTGACTATTGCATTCGTCCCATATTACTAAGTATTGTGTATATTTTACATGATTTTATCTATTCTTTGATGTATATTGAGAAGGTCAAATAATGTCTTTGGTTCAAGACCTCATTTCGTTTTTATTTGTTGACATGAACAAAAACAGAAATGTTATAATGTCATTTATTCTATGTTGTAGTAGTTGGAAATAGTGGTTTTAACTTGGGATAGCTTGGTGTTATTTTGACCTTCGTTATGTGTGGCGTGGTATCTTCCCCCTTGATGCCACAAGAGTAAGAAAGGTAGGTTTTGTTGTTCATGGCCTTTTCTTTTAAAAAGAACCTTGTTGACCTTCATGAGAACATGTAGGCATGGGGCCACCACACCTTATATCGTTCTTGTAAGTAGAGTCAGAATAGATACATAAATGTTATTTGGTGGAGCCAAACATCTGTTGGGCATCAATAGAAGTTTTCTGATGTGAAAAGTCTTTGGGGTAGTGTTGCAGTTACAGAGGAAGACTCCTGGAGAAGACAAATGTGAGACTACTAATTACATCAATTATCTCGAACCATACTAAGCTTTAAACTATACCCTATGAGTGATGGAGTGTCTGGGTTGGGTACCGAACTGAAAAAAAATGGAGTGACCGGAATATTTTTTATGTCCAAGAGGAAAACAGAGAGACGTAAGCGAGTCACCTGCTATTCACAGAAAACGAAGTTGAGGGAAGCCACCACTGTCAGCAAGTTTCATACGTAGAAGTATGGTATCTTCAAGTAAAGTTTTCCTGATATTAAAACTGCATTTTTGAGAAATTCTGTTTAACAAACCCTTAAGGTGTCCACCTAACCAGTTCTTGGGCGGTATATCATTACTTACGAGTGCTCCAAACAGGGCTTCCAAAGCTCCTTAGGCCAGGCTCATTCTACATTTTGGTCACTCCATCAGCAGCTTCCATTTCAAAGCTATTTTTTTGTGAAGCTATTGACTGAAATGAGACAAATGGAGTCCAAAATATAAAAGTATTAAATAGGCTTCTATTGTGTCCGACTATAAGACAGGCACTACTGGAACGAAAATTAAACGTCTCCGATTTTTCATATTTTGGACTCCATTTGCCTCATTGAAGTCAATTGCTTCATCATGGGCATTTTTGGATATAGTTTTTGAGTGTTCAAGCAGAAACCTTTGACAGAGATATGAATGGGCATTGTAGACCCAACTTTATAGATGCTGTTCAGAAAGGAGGTTGCCGGTGGTTAATGTGCAATTAAATGTTATCCCAAGGTAGTTCTAGGTGATATGCTAATACATCTGATATAATAGTTCTAAAACGAGGGAGAGGAAGTCTACAAATGAGCAGTGAGGCAGAATATTGGTATGAAAATTTGGACATATGGACATTTCGGCTGATTGGTTTTAGGTATGACCTAAAATGGCCTCATTTTGAAGTTGTGTGTTGTTTGCATGAAATATAGACACCACTGCTCTATTGGGTTTTCTTTTTATCCAAAATAATGCAAAACACAATATCATACATCAAGTAGAGAGAAACATTACTGATGAAAATTGGAAGCTTTAGCCCCATTTGGCGTCAAGATGCATTTTGCAATTTTATGTGTGGCATATTTCAAGACAATAGGCTCTACCCAGATGGTGGTTTTAGCCATTAAGCTTAACCTACCATGAGTAAAATTAGGTCTGAAACTGTAAAGCTTATAGGAAATGTGCTAAACTAAGCGGATCAAACCGTATATGAATATTTTATATGCTGTTAGCTACCGTCTCGATAAGATGGTAGCTGGTTTAACCCTTCCATTGCCACTCGGCACAAGAGAATATCACATCTTTGTCTGCAATACAGAAGGCTTTGAAGCCACCCTGGCTTCCTGCTGCAGATTACACAAACCCTCTGTATACTGAGCCCTGCTTAGAAAGCATTAATTGTTGTCAAGCTAAATTTCACACCAAAGATAACAGAGGCGCTGCGTAAACGAGATAAACAACCCACTCGCCTTGAGTCTAATGAGATGCAAGCGAAAAAATGTTAGGAAGATGTTTTGTAAGGCTCTCGGTGACGGTTAGTGGTGCCATCTAGCTCCCAAATTAAAGGACAGCTTCATTTTGGAATATTTTTTAATTACGTTCACATTATCCCCGAGCATTTAAGTATGCTTGGCTGAGCTACTATAGAAAACCGAGGAGTTAAGTCTTGCATGTGAAATAATTTTTGTAAAGCACTGATCATTCTCAAGAGCTTACACATTTCATGACATATTAAAGAAATACTAAATAATTGTTTGCATTTTACAAGAAGAGGATGCCAGGACACAGGTTGCTTTTCATTAAGAGCTGAGAAGAAAGTCTTCAGGTCCATTTACACTAGACAAATGACAACACAAAATGACCGCCGGTCAACTACTTGTCATGCGATGGCCTGTTTACACTTTTCAGCCAAAGCCATGTTCTTCTGATCGATACCGCTCTCAAGCCCTCCGAAATAGAAGCGCAATTGGCTCAGCCAAAACTTCATATGTTCTCAGCAGGCATAGGGTAGTTATGCCAGTCTAAGAATCCTTTTTGTCAATAAAAAAGGATCTAGCAGATGAAAACATAACCTCCCTGGACATCTGGAATCGAGGGAGACTAAGCAGATCCCCATATATATTAGATGGTTGTCTCATCCCAACCTGGCAACATGTATACAGCCAGCCTAAAAGGGTTGGCATGATCATGGATAAAATTAGGCAAGGATTCCATTAGGCTTCTTCTCTGGTCCAGCGATTGTTATGTGATCTTTCATAAGTTATTTGCATGCTCGGGATCCTGTGCTGACCGCTTGGTCTTCTTCTGTCAATGTGGCACTGTCCACTGTCCAATCTACACTTCATGCTGAATTGGTGCAATTGCTATATTTATTGGTTCATTCTTATATTACACATATTCTGCAGTGCTGTACAGACATTGTCATTTTTTGCATCAATTCTTGTCTCTACTTGGGCTCAAAATCCATATTTCAAATTTGCTTGAATTTTTTGTTTTTCAATGTGGGAAGGAAATGAAGAACCAAACACAGAGAGAACATATAAACTCCATGCGGATATTGCTCCCAGTTGGATTTCATGGGTTTCTTGTACTGAAGGAACTTTCTTTATACTTTTAATATTATCCTTATATTATTACAAGACCACAGTAAATATAGCGAGCTCTTGATTAGAGTTGAGCGAATTTGTTCGGATTCAGTTCCAAATACGATGGGCATCGAATATTATGTTTGCAATTGGAGATGAGCAAATTTGTTCGGATTTTGGCCCCGAATTAGATTTTGACATATTCGGGATATATTCGAACACATGCCAAATGTTTGTCTTATGATCGGTTCTGAACATATTCAGAAATTTCATCTCCCATTGACTCTAATGATGTTCGGCTGTGTTCGACGAATATTGCAAAAACAAAATTAAATTCCGATCGTATTCAGAATTAAATCCGAACAAATTCTCTCATCTCTATTTGCAATATTGATCGAACACAGCTGAACGTCGTTAGAGTCAATGGGAGTAGAAATTACCAAATACGTTCGGAACCGATCATCAAACATCCATTCGGCACGAATAGAGTTCGATTATGGCACGAATATGGCAAATTCAGATTCGGCTACCAAATCCGAACAAATTCGCTCAACTCTATTCTTGATACAATCTCTAAGAAAATCTACATGAAGACATGGTCCAATAACACACAAGAGCCCTGTCCACTAGAGCTCATAATCTATGGAGTACAGAAGAACAATAGTTGTAATATGCTAAAACACAGTGCAATGGATCCCAAGAAATCAAGTTTCAAAAAAGTTACACGACGAAAGCTTTGGATGGACTGAAACGCGTCAAGTTGTGTTGAATAAAGGATCAAAAGAAAGTGAGTGCCGAGACCTTCTTGATCTTTTATTATCAAAAAAGTTATATGACTTTTCAGCTCTGCAATCCTTTGATAATCTGTCTATTGTCTTTGCACTATATGTCCAACGGGTGTAAATAAATCTCCAATGTTTCCACTAGGAATGACAGAAACAATAGAAAGATGCACCAAGCATATGAGACCTGGTAAATGTCTTTATATTTCTCCTGAAATTCAGTAGCTCTCCTCCCACCGCCCCACCAACACACTAAGAAATCTTCAAAGGCCAAACTCGAAGTATCTGGTTACTGAGCCAATTCACTTTTTAACCTGGAATAACAGTTTTGTGACCCTTAATGATCACACATTATGTGGCCAGATTACCCAATCAACGAGCACTTAATAACAAAGACCAATAATTAAGCTCCTTTTGAAATGGCAACAGAGGGCCGGCAGTCAGGATGTTTTGACACCAAAGGGTCATGCGGAGAAAGTTTCTCAAGTGAATGGGACAGGGAGCAGTAACAAACTATCAATCTGTATAATGCCGCAGTCCGGGCACAATGGTGTGACCTTTGAATCCACCCGTTAAATGGTTCACAATAATTTTTAACCTTTGCGCCGTTTGTTAAAGCTGCAGGTGTAAGGCTCTTGGTACCAAATCGAGCGGTGGTAAATGTGTAGGATGCTGTATAGCAATGTGTTATGGGATGCAAGGGGCAGTGTGAATGGATCAATAGGATGGCCCTGTACAGAGAAAATCACTGGATGTGTGTAAAAAGCCTCCGCTTTCAGCACCGGGACAATGGAGCCGTCAGTAATGTGACATAATGCAACAATGAGAAGGAGTGCTATGCTGAATATCATTCATCCCAGGGGGCCTGGACACATTAGGGCCCTGCTGAAACGTTATGAAGGACGCTACAAGGATCTGTGAATAATGTCTTTTTAGTATATAAGTACACTTATAGAGACAAATAAATAGCTTTTTGTTTTGTGAGTGACAGAAGTTACGGGACCTTTGTGAAGGTCGGGAATTCAAGTAACCAATTCAATTGCTCTTTTAATGGAATAAAAAACAATAGCTTTTTTGCCTTTTTGATGGTTGTGTCGGCAAAATATATCATAAGCGGCTTCAATTTCCATAAGTTCATCAGAAAAGAATGAAAAATAATTATTTATTTAGATCCTTATAAATGTGATATATTGCTAGATGTGGATTCCTTCTTCACAAAAAGATATTAAAAAAATACTACATAAAGGCCCATACTTTGATATGAGCAGACCGTTTGAAATTTGAATTTGCCAAATGCTTTCAATGCTGGAAAGTTTGTAATTACTAAGAAAATACACATTGGGAGAGGAGAGAGAAAGAGAACCCTGCTGACCATAGGAGCTCACAATCTACAGGGAAGAAAGGACCCCGCTGACCAAAAGAGCTTACACTCTACAGGAGAGAGAGGACCCCACTTACTATAAGAGCTTACACTCTACAGGAGAAAGATAAAGGACCCCGCTGACCATAATATCTTACACTGTACAGGATAAAAAGAGGACCCCACTGACTTATTCACCCAATATCTTCTGGTTTAAAAGGAGTTTTGAGTACACTTACTTCTCCTCCTAAACTTGATTTATTTTTTGTTTGTTAATTTAGTAGTAAAAGATTTAAGGTCCCTTTGCATAGGCTAATAATCTTCCAGGCACTCATTTTCCAATCATTGGCCATTGTAAACATGGGCTCTCAACAATTTGCAAGTCATATGGAGAGTGAGCAATCATACTATCAATAGTTTTTCCCTTACCGTTTGCGTCTCCCGTATAGAAGGACCATAAAGCAGCGATAAGCGGCTAACTATACCTTCAATTGGTGCTCGTTGTGGACAAAAATCAGCTTGTGTATGGCTAAGTCACACATACTAATCTTATGTTCTCGGAAAACTGATTGTTCTTTACAGACTTGTGTCTAAGGAAAAGAAAAAGATTGCACAGGTTGAAGACAATCCTTATAGATAGACTTATTTAGGAACACATTTTGGGGTACAGGTAAAGATGAGCGGATTGATCTGTGGAGAATCGAGTTTGTGTAAAATTTCCCCTCTCCCATACATGCATTTTCTGACCATTTACAAACTTTCCAGTATGGACATTTGTGAAAATTTGTTCTCAGTGTATCAAACCTTCTGTGAAAATTTGGCGAAGCGGGCAAATTCGAATTTCAAAAGATCCACTCATATCTAGATACAGTTCTTTTACCAATATTATTTTAATATCTCTTTATGAGAAGGGATCCACATCTAGCAATATATCACATATATAGGGATCTAAATAAATAATTATACAGTATGTAGTTTATCTGTATCTTACCTTACTGAACTGATATATTTTTGCATCTCTCGGTTTACTTTTCTACCATTTTTAAAGTCTTGTAATTACCAAGCGGTCACTGCAGTTCCAATGAAGGTAGCTGCCCATAACTCCTAAAGGCTTATGCTATGCCCCATTGCACAACCCTAGCCAAATGACTCTATTTATTCTCTAGTCTACCTTTGTGGATAGGTATACATTAGAGGTAGGTGAAAACTGACTAAACGTGACAAGCGTTAACCTGAAGGTCCAATATAACTTATGATACTCTTCTGTATATGTTACATAGCTCAATGATGGACTTTTCAAGCAGTTATTCTTAATATGCAATGAATGCGTGTAGTTTCAAAGTAGTGGATGATTTAAGGTAGCGGTATCTAGCCTAAGATATTGCTGGCCTCACTGCCCCAAAGGGTTGTGTCGTAAGTCATTTGTATGCTCGTGTAGGTTTACACATTTTTTTAGGTTTTAGATCCTTTGACAAGAATGTGAAGCTTTTGAATTTATTAGCTATTCATACGTCATATCTAAGTGTAACTCTTTTTGGGGAAATTTTTAAAAGGGTTTTCTTACGAACGTCATTTATCATCTATCTAAAGATGATAAATATCTGATCATTGGGAGTTTAACAGCTGGGGCCACATTATCACTAGATTGGCTTTCTTATTAGCACCATTCCTCTTTGCAACTGAATATGCTGTAATTAGCTTTTCTAGACAGATAACTATGCAATGAATGAGAAGCGCATGTGCAACTATGCCACCCCATTGAGTTGCAGACATAACTAATTGGCTGCATGCCCACAAATAGTAATACTAGCGTTCTGTATGTGCATATTTTTGCTGCATCCATAACTGTGTTGTGCAGTACAAGCACAGTGGATGGGATTAATAGAAATCCCATATGCACTGTGCATCTTTATTACGCTGCATAAAATCACCTGTGGTGCGGGTTTCCTAGCTGCAGCAAGTCAATTTCTCCTGCGAGAACCCTCAGTTTTCTGTGCGGAATTTCCCCACAGATTTGCATTAGTTGCGGAAAATCCACTGCTAAAAAAGCCTATCTTTGATAACCAGCCAAGGTAAAGCAGGTAGATTAGGAAGGTCCATGGTTATTGGGCTCTTTCCAGCCCCAAAATAGAAGCCTGCAGCCACCCCATAAGCTTTGTCCGCTCTTCCCGATTGTCCTGGTGCGGTAATGGTCTCTGGGGTTGATTATAGCTGTGATTTGTCAAAAATCACAGCTGGCATCAAACCCTGAGGTTAGTAATGGAGAGGTGTCTATCTGACACCCCAATTACTAACTCGGTATTAAAAAATGAAAACACACACAGAAAAAAAAACTCTATTTGATTAAAGACTCTCCCACACTATCCCTCATTCACCAATTTATTGAAAAAAATCCCATGCAGGTCAGAAATAATCTAATGAATCCGAAGTAGTCCAGAAAAGGATACCTGAAAAGCATAAAAGGACAGAAATAAAAACAAAAGATAGTCCCTTGTTCACCAATTTATTATCCAAAATGTTCCCATGAAGCTCTGCCATAGTCCACGTTCCCCGAATATTGCTCTGGTGACTGTGAAAAGCTGTAAAGTTCCTGCTATTCACAGGCATTGGGTAGTGACTACAACACTCATCAGAGAAGCTGGGTCTTGCTGTGCTCAGCAGGAGCCAGCGATGCTGATGAGCATTGTCATCACTCCCCGTCACCAGTGAATAGCAGTCACTTTACTGCTGTTCACAAACATAGGAGACATCGGAGAACGTGAACAATGGCGGAGCTTCGTGGTAACATTTTGGGTCATAAATTGGTGAACGAGGGAGTGTCTATTGTTTTTTTTCTGTCTTTTTATATTTTTCAGGTATCCTTTTCTGGACTACTTTGGATTGGTTGGAATAATTCGGCACTGCATCTAATATGATGCATCAATTCTGGGGTGGCTATGGGCTTGTATTTTTAGATTGAGAAGGGCCCAAAAACCACGGACCTTCGCAGCCTTATACTATAAGCCCAAAGCAGTCTGCTTTACCTTGGCTGGTTATCAAAAATAGGTGTGACCCCAAGTCATTTCTTTATTTTTCAGGTTAATACATGGACAGTAAATTACACACGCAAAGCACTGATTATATATCTCATGGATATCTATTTAAATTTTGAGTCAGACACCTCCCTGATGGTATTACATGATAGATAAGTATCTGCTTGAATTTCTCAGTATTGAGCACACCTTTGCAGCATTTTTTTCACATTTGTCTAAAACTTTTACACAGTATTGTAAATCCAACATATATACATACCTACCCTCTGTTGTACTGTAGCTTGCTTCCATAGCAGATATTTAACTGACTCGAAAGGCCATCATACACATTAGGCAAAAGTCCTCCAAACTTGCAGATTTTGGTGGGATCGGCCAATCATCAAATATTTATGGGGCCTCCTGATTGTCAACTGAAAGATTATGTTGTAAATCAAGTGCCTAATCCTTTTGATTGGCAGAGAGTTCAGCCACTGCCAGACAAGCATTTGATAACTGTCAGCTGAATGATAGTTCGACAGGCGGCGTAAAGCACGTGGGTCCTTTACACATGCATGTACAATGTATTTTTAATATACAAGTCTTTATCTATTTTGCTTCCCAATTTAAATGGGAAGTTCATGATTTATTAGCGCTATTAGCAGAATAACTGGCTGCACATTAAGCTGGTAAAGTTGTCACAAATAAAACATAGTAGTAGAAAGAAAAGAAATATGGGTAAAGAATTGTTTAGACTTAAAAGGGTGGTCTGAAGCTAAAATGTATTTTAATTGTTATTCATTAATCTCTATTTATTGTCATATTCAAATATTTTTTTCTATTGTACTTTAATTAAAAAGTCCCTCTCGTTCCCTTACTACTCTAACTGCTTATTTTTCACTACTTCTGTTTTGATGTTGCTTCGTTTGAGAATTTCAGTGTATGCTGGAGCATGCATTGGTTGTCAATTCCAATGAATACTGAGTAGGATCTTGTTACTGTGAGAAGAATAGTGCAACCTCTTACAATGTGCACTGACAGTGCTCTCTCTTGCCGGCTCATCACTTCTGATTAGAGACGGGGAGGGAGCGCACTGTCACTGTGTACTCTGAAGAATATCCCCATTACTGCACAAGACCATCAGGGACTATCACTTTGACATTTTATGGTGATACTATTAAAACAGTAGGGTAGTGTTACCTGGAGTCATGGGGGCATAACCTTGCAATATTGTGCTCTTGTGCTCCAGGTCGCTCACCCCTGCTGGCTCGCTATCGCTGCAATGGTGTGTGGTGCATGCTTAAGGTTGGGGACCCAATGAGAGGCTCTCCAGGGCAATGGACTTCATACCATCTGATCAGAATGTTAAACTAAGAATCTCGTGCTTCATTTTGCATGTTTTTGCTTAGTCGTAATAAATCAATGTGTATGTTTTGGATTCCATTTTCTACAGCTATGGTGTACTGTTAAAGGGAATCTGTCAGTAGGTTTTGCTATGTAATCTTAGCATATGATGTGGGTGCAGAAACCGTGATTCCAGCGATGTATCACTTATTGGGCTGCTTGGTGCAGTTTTGATAGAATCCCTGTATTCTCTGTTGTAGATGTAGCAGTGATCATAATGTTGACCTGTTTATAACCCCACCCACACCCCTGATTGGTAGCTTCCTCTGTACACTGCACATTGTCAGCAAGCTGCCAATCGGTGGTGGGTGGAGTTACACAGATTAGCTGGACTGTCTGACACATGGTACTTAGTCCTCTTCTAGTAATCTCCGGCTGATAAAACATTGATTGTATTGAAACTACAGCACATAGCTTAATAAGTGACACATCGCTGAAATCGGGGCCTCTTGCCCTATACTATGCTGCTCTCAGATTAAGTAGCAAAAACATTCTGACAGATTCCCTTTAAAACAGTGAATGGCCGTTTTTCATTAATTTAATCTGTATTCCAAGCTTTTGTCATGGTTGTAACTTAGAGCAAGACGACCACCTCAAAATAATGTTCAGAGCTTGGCTTAGGCATTCAATCATTAAGATTTAGATATAAGTCTTTAAGCTTGTCTGGACACCATCAGGGGTGCAGCAATTTCAGGTACAAGGGGTATCCATTACATTTGGGCCATGGTGCTGGAAAAGACCCAAAACACCCCTATAAATAAGTCATGTTAGGGCATGGACCCTGCTGCAGATTTTGCTATGTGCTCGTGTCAATATAGTACTTTTTTCTCATAAAATAACTATATTAAATGTAAAATAGTCATAAAAAATTCACAATTTAGGAAAAATGTATATGGTTGAATAAGTTGATATAACTTAAATCAGGGTCTTTGGGTTAATTTTAGACGGACCTTTGAAACCTTAGGATAAGCGAGTCCACATACGCGAGTTGGGTTGCTGTCGGAAAGCATCGGGATATCTTCGAGTTTATATTTAAATTCTCTCGTCATTCCTTGGGAATAGCACAAATAATTACAGCAAACTGTCTGCTGCCCGTAACCTGTCATGAATAGGACATTACGTTCCTTAGAAAAATTGTGCCTGCAGAGTCTCGCAGCGCAATGTCGGCCTTCTAATCTCATCGTCGAAATTGGCGACCATGGAGGGGTCAGAAGCTCTTAAAGATTCTCAGTAAGACAATTCTAATCTAAACGAATCCGCTGCTACGTCCCTAACGCTGCTAATCTTAATTGAATCAATCTTTTGGCGTCTCCTGACAATGAAAGATTGCAGGAACCTGGGAGGCCTTCCTTACACAAGTCTACCCGTAGCAAAGAAGCAAAAAAAAAAAGGAAAAGGGTTCCTTGCCAATAATTAATTTCTGCATTTTAGCCATTCTTCACTGTCGGCTGTGTTAGACCCCATCCAAACTGTCTCATCCAGCCTTTCTCTCTAATCAGGTCTGAGTGTTTGTCCTTATATCTTCGCGCCATCACAAGTGTCTTCAGGGTGAAGTAATTTTGCTAAAACTACCTTAATACAACAGCCTATTAATCAAAATGTACGGGCCACTTTTTGTTTATTAATGTTCCTTACTGACAAGTTACTGACCCGGTGTATGAAAGAATTAAGTAAAGAAATGTGTGTCATGTACCGGGAGACGTTCTTCTTCCAAGTAAATGGTTCCTCCATTGTTTGCTCTTTTATATGTAAGTTGTATTGATCGAGGTCTTCGTTTGGGATTACGTTGTACGTCTTTTATTAAAAAGCTTCAATTAAAATCTGGAAATTTGGAAACTCGTACGAATGTGTTCTGGAAATTTTGTAAGAAGTAATATTCATGATAGATGTAGGACACGTTGATTGGATGGTAATGAGAACTTTTATTGTATATCGTATTATACTTTTATTATAGCAATAAACTTAATTTTGTGCTTCACTCTTCATGAATTTCCTACTGCGACATATATGTACAATGGGTGGTAATTGCGCAGGAGACCAGGCGGGGTTCCAACCAACCACATAGATACATGGTGATGGCATGTACAGAAGAGTTCACAATAATAGCAGTGTGTTCAAAATCACAAAATCTTTATGCTAGTTTTTATTTCCAGCATTGCCCACAGTTTTTTAGAACCGCTTCACATCTATGTTGCATCGAGTCAATCAACTTCTGGCCGCTGTCACCTGTTATTGCAGCCCAGGATGCTTGGACTACATCCCACAATGTTTTGGCTTTTGTTGGTTTTGACTCAGAAACGGCACATTTTTAATGTCACCCCACAAGTGTTCTATCGGATTAAGGTCCGGGGATTGGGCCGGCCACTCCATAACCTCAATTTTGTTGGGCTGGAACCAAGATTTTGCTCATTTACTGGTGTTTTTAGGGTCGTAGTCTTGTTGAAACACCCATTTCAAAGGCATATCCTCTTCAGCGTAAGGCAACATGACCTCGTCAAGTATTTGAATATACGGAAACTGGTCCATGAACCCTGGTATGCGGAAAATAGGTCCAGCACCATAGCAAGAGAAACATGCCCATATCATGATGCTTCCACCATGCTTCACTGTCTGCAGAGTGTACTGTGACGTGAATGCAGAGTTTGAGGGTCGTCTGACGAACTGTCTGTGGCCCTTGGACCCAAAAAGAATAATTTCACTTTCATCAGTCCACAAAATGTTTCTCTATTCCTCTTTAGGCCAGTTGATGTGTTCTTCGGCAAATTGTATCCGCT
>VIAB01001958.1:156081-166335 GCA_009801035.1 Oophaga pumilio | reverse complement strand
GAGGAAAAAAAGTGCGTCTTATGGTCCAAAAAATACGGTAAGTCGCTAACGAGATCGCTACTACATTATAAATGGTGACGCAGTAGCGATCTCACTAGCGATCTCGCTTAGTGTGGCATACCCTTTAGCCTTAAGGAAGGAAACCTTCCAGGAGCTCTCAACTTTGCAGATTAACCCTTACACTGCTAAAATAAATTTACACCATCTAATATGAAGGTGAAGTGCTTCTAATCAGTGTAGGAGTAAGAGAAATCAAATGATGCTGTCTTCTGGCTCCTCTCTGTCACGGTAAACCCGTGACAATATATTTTTCAATAATTAAACCATATCTTCACAATTAGCAACCACTTACTTTCAAATTTTGATTAATTTAGATAAATAAATAAACCAAAAGTAAACCCAATGTTTTCTTCTGAACAACCAAAATGTGAAAATCAGATGTATAGATATTAGAGAGGAAATATGTCTGGTGCCCTGATCCTGGAAAACAAGGCTGCTGTTGCTGCTTCTTATATATATTGTAAGAAAGAAAGGTTTATATATTACAAAGCGTAACTTGACACTTTACATGTCATGATGCTGTATCCTTTAACTTGACACATTGAATGCCTTGTTGTGTGTTAAATATAAAGGTAAAGGGAAACCATTATCAGAAAATTACCTTTTGTTTATATCATGTTTTTGTGATTTTTTAGCAACTATTTTAAAAAAGTAATATAACAATTTACACACTGGTCATTAAGGCTTTTTTAGACTTATACTTTCTGTCCTTTCAAAAAGATTTTTCATCAAGGCTCATTATCTTCAGAGGCAGGATCACAGTGACAGGCAACACATCTATACACAGCTGATAATCCAGGGTCCACCAATCACAAAAGGCGATGTCACAGCTGACCCTGCCCTATCATGTCCTGTCACAATGACTTTTGCAAAGACTCATTAGACTTGTCAATACAGAAGATTGGGTCAGGGTCTGACCATTGTCGGTATATACATGTGTTGTTTCCTGAAATAAAAGGAAACTAGAGTTTAAAAAATACCAGTGACTGGTGTTAAGAGTGCAATATTTCTATTTGTATACAGATTGTTATAAGAAAAAGAAAAAAATATTGCCAGAAATTTAAAAAAAATACATATAACACAAAAATCTTCTTAAAAAATAGGTAATTTTCTGAATATAGGTTCCCATGAAAGTTTCCAGTGTAATATTATTTAATGTATTCAGTGTCAAATTAATGTTTGCTTCAGTAATGTAGAAAATACAAGGATCTGGTTCTGCTCCCATTCACACTCTTCAGTATCCAATAGCGATCTTAAAGCAGATGACTTGCAGTAAAAAAACGAACTGATGGTGCTCACCATAAAACAGTCCAATTGTAAATGTAGTCCAAGAAGAAAAATCGGGCACTCACCACTTCACTTTGAAATAGCATTTTAGTGCAATTCTGTAATAGAGAATGTGGAGACAAAAATTGGATGACAGACGTTTGGCATGTGAATCATGCTTCTTCTGAGCCCCAGAGGAAGCGTGAATCACACTCGAAACGGCTGTAAGCTGTTATTTTAACATGAAGTAGTTTGCACCCCATTTTTCTTTTTAAGCTCCTTTTATAATGTTTGCTTCATCTGTATCCATAGAGGCTTTCCTTTAGACCTATTGTCCCTAACATCATACTGCCGAGTGCATCCTTTCTAACCTAGAGCATCCTCTTCTGCACCTTGATATTATGTATGGCATCAATGTAAACATACATCTTAATATATAGAATAAAAATAAATGTTGGCACTTTATGAAATAAATGAACAGCTTAGGTGTGGAGGATACATCTATGCATTCTTGCCTATAATGTATTCAGCTATTTTACACAGAGCACATAATCCATATGAATCAACAGGTATAGCAGATGAATTAATGTATGGAAACTCTGCTTATTTCTGATCTTACGCATAGAGCTGAGAGGCCTAGAATATGTTCATTGCTGGAGCCATTAGAACATCAATAAAAAAGTAAAAACCAAATAATATTTTCAAATAAATATCATAGAAAGCTCAATGGTCAAATAGACAGAAAAATAATAGACTGTATCTACTGTTTTATTACGTTTCTTATAAAAATTGACTTTGACCAAAGACCATTTGACCAAAAATAATGCATTTCCTTTTGTCAAGTTAATAACATTGAGCTTGAACCCGACGTGTTTACTGAACAGATGTAATATTATAAGGACAAATTCTTTTCCCCTCCAGGTATTGCAGATTTAGATTTGTGTCACTGTGGCCAACACTTTATAAACAATGTCTACTTTAAACTGACAGTGATTTAGACATCCTTCTCCACTGTGGTGATATTAGGTTTATTACTTTGCTATTCCTTACTGTGGAGTGTAGGGAAGAATGGATTCTGCATAGGACATTACTTAGAAATGCACAAAGGATAATATACAGAAAAGAAAACATATATACCATAGTCATTAAGTGTTCAGTACAATTTAACAGGTATTCTGTACAGGTTATACTTGTAGTGCGTGATGTTTAATCCTTTTAAAGGACTATTTCTTTTCTTTGTGCCTAAAAGCCTACAGGCAGTAAGTTGCTAACTACCTGCCTGCTCTATCTGACGCTGGCTGCTACTGAGTGGTCATTGACTGCTCCTATCAGCGACTCAGCTGCTCCACAGCAACAGAGCAGCTATTAATTTCCTGTACTGCTTTGTCAATGTTATGTGCCTTCTGACTCAACAGACTATAACTGACATCCTGCTCAGCATTGGCGCTGGCTGACAGTCATTGCCGGGTTGTGGTTACTGCTGCAGCTCATTGAGCACTGACTGGTGACTGAAGCCACGCCGGCCCAGCACTACGTATGACTGAAAGCCCGAGGCTGCCAGGAGGAATAAAGTTAATTTTCTCCCAGCAGCTGGGCTTTCAGTGTGAGCACTGGGCAACTTCAGAATGCTCTTAACCTGAAGATTAACCCCATAACTGCAGTTTAATAGCATTTTTCTACATGACAGATTCCATTTAACATGATTCTTCTGTTTTTCATATGAGCTAATTATTCTTTAATTCTGACAAACCATCTGTCCAAGACTAAACTACGTACAACTATATTGTAGCAAGAGCTCTTTTTTATGCACAGGACAAAGGATTAACAGATGCACAAGTATGTTTGATTGAAAAGAGTATAGCAACAGTCCAACAACATTACTGTTGACTCAACGACTATATAGACAGTATGTCCTGCCCACATGTGCTGATTGCTTTTATTTGATGGTTTCAATGGATCTTTTTCACAGTGTTTTCCAACAACAGCATCCAGTCATCAAGGACATTTCTATTTTGAAGTCAGTTTTAATAATAACATAGTAGAGACATTCATGATGAACTCAACAAGTTTGTATAATAATAGAATATCATCAAAGGATGTTTGGTAATAGAACAGCAGGGCTTAAAGGGGTTGTCCACTACTAGGACAACCCCTTCTTAAAGTATATGTTCAGCCCCATTAAAATAAATAAACCTATAGTCACCTCCCATGCTGGCTTTGTTCCCGTGGTGTTGGCACTCGAGGTTCCGAGGTTGTGATGCAGTGAAATTACACGTGATGTCCGGCGCCAAGTCAGCGCTGGTGTCACTGTCTCCACGTTCAGACAAACTGAACATGAAGCAGAAGTCTGGGATGCAACTGATCTCTGACTTCCTCTTCATGTTCATTTCAACAGGAGGCGTAGACAGTGACAACAGCTGTGATTTGGCACAGAGAATCACGTGTCATTTCACCGCATCACAGTCCCGAGACCTCGCGTGCTAACACCACGGGAACTGAGCCAGTACAGGAGGTGAGCATAGGTTTATTTATTTTATCAGGGCTGAAAATTTTGCTTAAGAAGGGGTGGTCCTAGTAGTGGACAACGTCTTAAAGAGTAACTCCACTTTCTTTTTATTTTTAATTGTTAATCAACCTTTGGAAAGTCATGTATTTTTATAATATACAGTATTTAATTACTAAAGATAAGCAAATCGATTCAATGCAAATAAAATTAGTTACAAATTTTATAAAATTCTCAGGCAGTGTTGAATTCGGACAATTTACAATTAAATTTGTATGAATAGCACAAAAAAAAGCATGCTTCAACTTTTCTCATTGCATTGTATCTCATGATACAGTGTAGCGAATCAGGAGGGTCTGTCATAGGCTGTATAAAAGCTGGGTCAGGGAATGCAAAGACACCATCAGGCTCAATGTTATACTATGGGACAGTGCTGACTAGCGCTTTTTTCTCATGGCGATTCGACTCTGACACAGTTTGACCAAAGTGTCATTAGCATAATCAGCCCGATTCTCTTGCATGAGAGAACATACTGCCATCTGGCCGCAGCCTTAGTCAGTGTTCGGCATAGAACAGTCTGCCTGATCAAATATGACTAGGAAGAATAAGTTTGGAATGCTTTTTAATTTAAAAAAATATGAAAGTCTGTAAGTGCACTGTTTTAAATGGACTATTGGTTACTACTGGTCACCATCCATTTTTGTGGTGAGGTCACTTTGACATTAGGAAGGCTGTTTGTGTTTGTTAAAAAGATTAAAAGAGCCAATCAACTCTGGCTTCACTCTTCCAGCCCTTGGACGAATCACATACCGTATTTTGCAGAATGTAAGATGCACCCCAAATTTTGTGGAGGAAAATAGGAAAAAACACTTTTTTTAATAAAACTGTGGTCCATCTTATAGTCCAAATTTAAGAAAGCTTACCAGGGGTGGCTGTGGTGGAGCAGAGTTACAGGAGGCAGGGTCACCGCTACAGGAATCTGTCTGCGGCAGCAGGAGTGGGGTGATGCTGCGGGCCCTGAGCTGGGAAAAGGGTGTGTCCAGGCGGTGCGAGGCTGTGGGCCCTGGGCTTTCCGAAAATATTGGCGGTGAGCCAGGACACCTCTCTTCCCAGCTTGTGGCCCACAGCATGGCCCCTCTCCTAGCGCTGCTGGCCTCTTGAGCATTCCCGCTCCACCATAGCCACCCTCCCCCTAGTAAGCTACATTCGGATTATAAGACACACCTCCACTTTCCTCCCAAAATTGTGGGGAAAAAAGTGCATCTTATGATCAGAAAAATATGGTACATCTGGAGGATATGAGAGAGCAGCAGAGTGAAAGAGAGTGAAACCAGCGCTGATTGGCCGTAGGGATTGAGTAACATAACAATGTCACACAATGCCCAAGAGAGCCAGTGCTGACACCGCTGGAATGGCACTGGTGCTGGAGATGAGTAGTATTCTGCTACAGATGGATCTGGATAAGTTGGAAACATGGACTGAAAGGTGGCAGATGCGGTTTAACAATGATAAATGTAAGGTTATACACATGGGAAGAAGGAATCAATATCACCATTACACACTGAACCACTGGGTAAATCTGACATGGAGACGGACTTGGGGATCCTAGTTAATGATAAACTTATCTGGAGCAGCCAGTGTCAGGCAGCAGCTGCCACAGCAAACCGGATCATGGGGTGCATTAAAAGAGGTCTGGATACACATGATGAGAGCATTATACTGCCTAATCCCTGGTTAGACCGCACATGGAATACTGTGTACAGTTTTGGGCACCGGTGCTCAGGAAGGATATAATGGAACTAAAGTGAGTACAAAGGAGGACAACAAAATTAATAAAGGGGATGAGAGAACTACAAAGCCCAGAGAGATTAGCAAAATTAGGATTATTTAGCCTAGAAAAAAGACAAAAGACGACTGAGGGGCGATCTAAGAACCATGTATAAGTATATAAGGGGACAATACTAATATCTCTCAGAGGATCTGTTTATACCAAGGAAGGTGACGGTCACAAGGGGCATTCTCTGCATCTGGAGGAGAGAAGATTTATCCACGAACATAGAAGAGGATTCTTTACTGTTAGGGCAGGGAGAATCTGGAATTCCTTGCCTGAGGAGGTGGTGATTGTGAACTCAGTCGAGGAGTTCAAGAGAGGTCTGGATGTCTTCCTGGAGTGTAACAATATTGTATCTTACAGTTATTAGGTTCTTTAGAAGGACGTAGATCTGAGGATTTATTCTGACAGAATATAGGCTGAACTGGATGGACAAATGTCTTTTTTCAGCCTTGCTAACTATGTTACTATATTACTATGAGTATAGGTGTTATTATTTTACTGGGATAAAGGTAGTGATTCAGAAGTGATTGTCCAAGTAGTGGAATAATTACAATACATTTAATATCAGGTTTACCATTGGTTTAATTGCACTTTATACAAAAGTACAGTGATTGTCCTTTTTACCCATTTAACAAAAAGAGTGTGCATAAAGTATTTACAGTATGCTGACTCAGTGGTCTGCTTTTGTTATGACATACCGTCACTATCAGAAAATGGTATGGAAGCAGAGGGTAAAGATTTAGTAGTCTTCCCCAAACCCAAGTGCCTTAAAAAACTCTAAGAAGGTGCCAATAATTTACTGTACATTGTACATCACATTATTCTTTATCACTCATTTAAAGTTTTTATGTTTTTCTTACATTTGCTTGAAATAAATTCCTATTGTGACTGATGCTACCGTATGGCATCTGTCAGAGTCATCAATCTTATGTATATACCCCAACATATGAATGTGACCTTACAAATTTAGAGTTAGAACCCAATGGATTCAAGTTCCACCTGTGATGTAAGACAGATACCTAAAGGTTTAGCTCTTCGAGGACCAAAGGACATATTTGTCACATAGTTTTAAACTGAAACCAATTTGATTTAATAAACTTATGATCCTCAAAGGAATAAAGTAATTCTTTTGTTAAGGCCAATTACTTATTATTCTGTCTTTGGAATGTGAGAAGAAACATACAGTACTGCCTAGAGAAAACCATAAAAACTCTCTACTGTGCTACATTGCCTGTGGCCCATTGCTATGGAATGAAAATTCTAACTAGTTATGCTTCCCCGTGCTGGATCCCCCCAATATAAGGTACATATATTTATGCTACAAAAATGGCCAGCACAAATCTTACTGATAATATTTCAGTATATTTAGATATAGTCAAGCACTGATAAACGAATACTTTATGGGAAGTCTATTATTGAGTCACTGGTATGCTGGGATAGCTTCATAAGCAGCACTCTTATCAAAATTTGTATCCTTTTAAAATATTGCAGTCATCATATTATATAGCACTGTGTAATTACAATTGCTCATTTTGCCTTTTCTACCCAGATTCTTCTTCTCTTTTCCATTAGGTATATGACATCACGTGATTATAAACTGTCTAGCTGAATCCTTCTAAGTTTTATGTAGGAAAAGGAATACAAAAAACCCATTATGCAGGTGCTAATTTACTGATATTAGGGCACAAATTGCCACCTGACTTCACATTAATTAATCAGACTAGTTACCTGAATCAACAACCCAACACAGAAGCTTGTTCCCATAACCCGTAATACTGTATTTTTCAGGAAAAGTATCCAGGACATCCTTGAATTTTTTTAGTGAATCAACCATTACATCATGATATGGCAGAGAGTTCCATAATTTCACTGACCTTACAGTAAAGAATCGCCATCTGTGATGATTAATCCTTTTTTTTACTAGATTTAGAAAATGCCCTCTTGCCATCAGTGCAGCTCTACTTGTAAAAAAATCATTAAAAAGATATCGATCTGTACCTGTCCATTCATAAATTTAAAAATCGTAATTAGATTTCCCCTATGCCTTTTTTTGTCAAAATTCCTTAAAAAAATTGAAAACATAGAAGACACTGTACAATACATGTTTTTTTAAGTCTATTGTGGTGTTAGCATTGTATAGAATTTTAATTTGGCAACTATATTGAAATACGTGGCCTATTTATGGAGGCAATATTTAGGCATCAAACTAATAAGGAGAACACTAACTGTAGGTACCATATGTAACAAGCCTTTATGATGCTTCCATGGGCAGGATGTTTAGTAGTTCTCACCTCAACATAGGGCAGTGTTTTCACCCGAATCTTGCATAAGGGATGGATTGTAGACCCATTCCCTTAGTTATCCAGGTGGTGATGGACATCTCCTGGTAGCCTGGCTGGACTGCAAATGTGGTTCGGATGCAGGATTATTTTCTCCCCTCAAACACTGAGCAGCTGGACTATTAGCACTCACCCTGTGCCTCCTGCCCCTGCTGTCTAGGATCAAACTCTCACATGTCTGATGTGAAGGGTTGGCCGAGGGGTGAACTTACTGGGAGCAGCTGCATTCTTCATTCCAGTTACCTCTATTTTCCTGGGATGTTCTTCCCCCGTGACAGAGTATACGGAATAATTAGAATCAGAGTCCAGTATCACGTCAAACAGTTCTGCTTTATTTTCCTCCGGACCCAGCACATCCATAACACCATTAGCACGTCTTATACGGTACCAGCAGCACATTTTCCACAACTCCGCTTCTTCTCTTCTACTACACCAGAATGAACCACAAAGTATTGACGGGACGAGGAGCCCGGTGAAAACGGCACTTCGATCTCTTTCCCTGGAGACACTTCAATCCAGTATTGAAATACACATCTACTAGGTCATCCAACCCCTTTCTGGTTATCCTGCCTGGATACTTGCTGGTGGCCCACTCGCTATTACGCTCATGCACGCACACTTCTGCTGAGCGTTCCCACAGTGGATCTTCCTCTGGCCTCTACTACGTTAGCCCACAGACCACGATGAATGTTTCACTGGCTGCTCTCAGGTTGCTGGTACCTTCCACTCTACTTGTCACTGCCCAGGGCCCAGGAACTTGAACGTCCTTACTTTAGCAAGGTCCACCCCCGACTGCCTTCCGCTACGAGGAAATCTTCCTGACAGACCTCCGCTATGAGGAGATCTTTCCCTGACAAAAAGTCCCTAACCATTTGTCCCTGTGCTCAATGCCCTATCTAAAGTCCTACCCAGGTACTGCATTGACATTTTATAACTTCCTAACTGGATCTCTAACATGCCCCCATTAGTGATCCCTCGCAAAGCTATATCTAACACATATATATACTACACTACTAGTGCCCTCCTCTAGTGACCCCAAGGAAGCACTGTCTATCTACATCTATACACCCCACTAATCAGACATAACACGGAAAGATTACGTCATACAGTACATATAAGGCATACATCAACACACCCAAAAGAATGCAAACATTTCAAGCGTTAATACCCTTGACCTCCTTACACTGACAGGAAGGATTGCACACATCTCTCTGTCTGCTGCTAGCTCCACCATTCTTCTCCAACCTGCTCAGCCGATCAGATCCTTCCTCTGCTGATCCTCCTCCCCTATCATGCAGAGAGGAGAAATGTCTGCCAGAAGTTGTAGTCCAGGGCAAGAGAATCATTAATGTCTGTTGATGTTCATGTCTCTGTAATCCCAGCAGCAACAGTAGTATCTGTACATATAAGTCTTACTGCAGGTGCTACACATACATCTAGCATAAGGAGAACCTGGTAGCCATAAAGGAAAAGGAGAAAACAGTGCATTCAAATGCTTTCAAGAGGTTGTCCACTACTTTAGCATTGATGACCTATCCTTAATATAGGTCAGTCATTAATGTTTGATCAGTGTGGGTATAATACCTGTGGTGCTCACAGATCAGTGCCGGCGGCGGACAGTAGTTCTCAGGAATGGAGCTACTCCGTCTAATGATAGTGGTCACTATAACGCAAAGTATCAGCCACAGAAGGCTTGCAACAATATTCAGCAGAAGTATTAAAAAAATGTATATATCATGGAATAATAGTTTAAGCTCACCAAAGAGGCAGTAAATAGAGTGACTACACTAATGGAGAACATAGAGCCGATTCATATGGCGAAAGCTGATGTTGAAACACGCATCGGGACCTGGCGCCATTCCAGCAGGAAGAGATGAATTTGAGTCTTTATCATTTAATTGTCATTTCTCTGTACTATCCCCTAGACTAATGTATATATGTGTATCCACACTATGAACTTTGCTGCTATTCGATATACATATAAATATACTTCAATCCATCTATAGGTGCACTGTGCCTAGTAAATGAAAATATAAAATGTTTAATCTTAATTATCCATTGCTATACATGTATATGTTTATTTTTGGCACTATGCACTTTATGTGAATTAGCTATATATGGATTACATTGGAATTAAAGGGGTTTTCCCAAGAACAACATTATTTTACACAACATTTTATTCAATAGATCTTCGAGTAATAATAATTTCCACAATTGGATGTGTTTAACCCCTTTACCCCCGAGGGTTGTTT